>JAQMYI010000034.1:1384896-1389287 GCA_030014275.1 Clariallabes melas | reverse complement strand
GTTGAGGAGGGTAGATGAAGATGTGGAGGGTAGATGAAGATGAGGAGGGCAGATGAAGATGTGGAGGGAAGATGAAGATATGAAGGGAAGATGAAGATATGAAGGGAAGATGAAGATGTGGAGGGGAGATGAAGATGAGGAGGGAAGATGAAGATGTGGAGGGAAGATGAAGATGTGGAGGGGAGATGAAGATGAGGAGGGGAGATGAAGATGAGGAGGGGAGATGAAGGTGCCGGAACAGCTGCTGCTGAAACCTTAGAGCCGAGTGAGCGCCACAGAGTCAGGGAGCACGCCGGGACAATACACACGTTCCACCTGGAGCAGCACACGGCACCACCGCTCCACAGCCAGCTGAAAGGGCTGCTCTGTGTATGCACGTGTGTGTGTGTGTGTGTGTGTGTGTGTGTGTGTGTGTGTGTGTGTGTGTGTGTGAGCTGCCTTGAGGCACTACATCTGCTGAACATTCAGGAAACTCAATCACTTAATGACTTGTGCCTCACAGAAGGCTGAGACCGGGGTCGGCCCATCCGGGTGAATTACGCGGCTCGGGCCGCGTCCTAATCCATTAAAGGGGACTCGGGCCGCGCTCGACATCTGTCACGCAACCCGATCCAAATCTCTCCTCCACCGGTCACCACTGAACCTCTCTGCCCTCACCTCACCCCCCCCACAGCTCGGATTTCTCCCCAAACGACCGGATCGATTCATATCTGTAAACTCTTGACGCTCAGGAGCGCTCCTCTAACGCAACCGCGCTACACAACTGATACACACACACACACACACACACACACACACACACGAACTATTCCACGTCCCAAAGACAACCAAAGATCACCACCGAGATCTTTAGTCAACTAGAACAGAATTAATCAACATCATCCTGTGAAAGTGTAACATGTCCGGAACAAAACTGTGAAATTTCAAGAAAAAGTCAATATTTCAAGAGAAAAAAAATTTGAATAAAAAAAAATCCTATATGTTACAAACAGGTGTAAAGTCACCCGAATCATTAACATCTACACAGAATTGTGAAAAATAATACTAACTGTTTTAAACTATTAAACAATCTGTACATATTCACCCTAATTAAACACCCCGGGAGCTATGAATATCTATAATTATGCAGATTAGTACACGCCCACATCCTCATTTTTTTCTATTACTATCTAAAGAGTCACTCTTTATTGCTTTTTTTTCTAATTTAAATTTTTTGTAACTTGTCTCTTTCCTTTTTCTTTCCTTTTTTCTCCCTTTTTACTTTACTCATTTGGGTTTTTTTCTCAACTTGTTAATTTTTCCCGTTTTAGTCACCCATTATCTTTATTTTTTTCTCCGTTGTTGCTTTTTTTTTGTTTTGTCTTTGTGTTTTTCTTTTAATTGAAAAAAAATTGCCTTTCTTTTTCTTTCCTTCTTTCTTTCTTTTCATCTATTGTGTTTTTAATAAGATTCTTCTTTTATTAAATTTTTTTATGCATTTTTTATTTTACAATTAATTTATATGAAAAATATTTAATGAATAAATTAGTAATGTTTTATAAGAACAAAGGTTGCAATATTTTTTTACTTTTGGACAAAATTTTGAATTCAACTTCATGTATAAAAATTTTTACAAAGTTCAATACAATTTGTTTGTACAGACAGAAATACAAAATATCAGACAAATTAAAACAAAAGAATTCTTTATGCAAATAACAAAAATGGAACTTAGTTTTGTCAAAATATTACAACTCAATCAGATTTTTGTGGGTTCTTTGTTTAAACAGCTGCCTGAAGAAATCGATGTTTGTTTATTTTGAACAGAAAGGATATTTTTACACGCCCGCTTCCGTGTGCCACGCCCACCACTTTACTCTGAAACCAATAATAACGTTCAGCAGAAACCTGAGAGAAATTTCTTGAGATCTCTTGAGATTTTCATTAACTTTGCTTAATCTCTGATCGTTCATGTTCTGGTGCATGATTTATGACCAACATCTTTACTAAGACAAAAACAAGATGGTCAAGCAAAAAGAGAAGTCGATCGATTTAACTAGCTAGCTAACAAAACAAACAGTTCAAGATGATTTTGTTTTACAAAATGTTTACGTTTCTCTTCAGTTCACTCCTGACTTCACTTTTTGTATGTTCTGTCACAGTCCTTGTCAGATCCACTCGCGTTCACACTTTCCCGGCTAAACACTTCATCCAAAGTTCACGCTAAACGCTGCTGGAAGCTAATGCGAACAAGATTAGCGCTTCACAACGAATCGCTGCTGGCAGATGATGCGGTTGACTCAGATTAAGATGAATGTGTCTGCGTTTCGAGCTAATTAAAGCCCGGAAGAGAGACTCGGAGTGAAAAATAACACGTCAAATCTGAATGTCTCTCCAAGACGCTTCGGCTGAAACTTCATCTCCGAGGCCGAGCCACGGACGAGAGGAACGCGGCGGGCCGAGCGGATCCAGATTCACACGGCTGCTCGCTTTAATTAAGCGCTCGGAGAGAATTAAGGTCACCTTCGAAGACCAGGAGGTGACGAGATCCCTCTCTCCGTCTCGCTTTCTAACTGAAAGAGTGACTTAATGATCTGCCAAACGAGGCGTGGAGGAATTCGAGGGCTTAATTAGCGCTAATCCAGAGGATTTGTCGACTTGACATAAAGCAACGATTGAGGAAACGTGTTTCTTTGGAACTTGATGTTGTGCTGGTCTCAGAGGGAAAAAATATCTCGGTGTATTTAAAATTCACGAACTGTAAGTGTCCTCAACCATCAGACAGGTTTTTAGAAAAATATGCTAATAGGATGTTATCATATTTAAAAAAAAAACAGACGTTTCAGAAAACAGCTAGCATAGAGTAGGCATGTGCGATGTTACAAATTGTTTGTTTGTTGTTCTTTACATTGCTGTGATATCCAGTGATGTTTATATTACATTATATTTTTATTTCTGCTTAATATTCCACATTTTGCCTACAGCACTGCTAAGCCCAGCTAAACGTTCGAGAGAATTAAATCATTGTAATTCATCCCTAGTGCAGCAGCAACTTTTACATTACAAAACCTTGGAAATGCAAAACATACAAGACAAACGGGCCAGAGTTGTTGTCTCTTCTTTCCATAAACAAAAGTAGCATGCTAACATCCCTACAGCACACCATTAATTGATTAGTTAATCGACGTGGATTTCCCATAATCCTGTGTGTGCATGTTAAGGCCCTTTGACGTTAGCAAGAAATTCCTACATTAAAAAAATATCTGTATGATCTGTAACGTATCGCTAATCACTGTCCTTGTTAACCAATTAGCTTTGGTTTATTTGCATATAAAGCCATCTCTGTTTTCTTTAGGGATGGGAATCACCAGGGAGCACCGGAGACGAACGAGATCACGATATCTAGGTAACGATGAGATTTTTTTATTGCAAATGAAGTATCACGATACTCAGGGTACTGCGCTCCCTGCCAGGGTGTGAAAAACTGAAAGCACTCCACCTTTAGGATTATAGAGGAACTGCAGCATTTTACCACCTCAAATACAGACATAAATAAAGGTAAAAATTATTTTACAAAAAACAAGAGTATTTTGCATTTACTTTGTGGAAGATTGAAGGTGGAATGATGTAATGTCAAGCATAAGAAGAAAAAAAAACTACTTTTCTGACCAGGCAGTGCAGTTCGGGACAGCTCGTTAAATTAGACACGTCTTCTAGAGGTTTTCGGATATGTGGGCGGAGACAGGAACAGTACAGATCACTGATTGGTCAAACTGATTACTGTTCACCTCTTAGGGTGTAACACAGGCGTGGAACTTCATACAGACTAATTTCCCTTTTTTTTGGGGGGGGGTTTGTACTAACAATACTTCTGTTTTAGAGTTTAAAACAATTAGATTTTTAGAGATTAGAGATTGCTTGCAAGCATTCACGTGAAAGATATTCTTTTAAGTATTGGTACCCTTGCCATTTCTCGTGCCTGTATCGACAAACCGCTTCTCACGGTCTACACTGGTCTACTACTTACACACTTCCAAGTCATGTAGGGAAGTCGACTCAGCCAGTGAAAACAGGAAGGATGTGTGTTTGGGATCTAAATGCGTTATTAACAGACTTACCGAAACAAAACAGGAACTACATGTTTGGAGGAAATAAAGAAGTTCCACCAAGATAAAGACATGATTTCATGTGGAAAAAAAATTAAAAACATCCCCGTAGACGTCTGAGGGTGGGGGAAAAATAAAAATCTGCTCTTCAGTTGTCATCCCACCTCGAACCCAGGGAGGGTGAAAACGGCACATGCGGCTCAAACCCCTGTCTCTGCGGGAGCGGGAATAATCCTGGTCATGTTTAGAGACAAGCGCAAAGAAGTGTATGAGAACCGTCGGGGAAAATCAGCAGGAAAGTTACGTAGT
>JAQMYI010000034.1:1377396-1379896 GCA_030014275.1 Clariallabes melas | reverse complement strand
TATATTTGACACAAATCCAGAATAAAACCCAAGTTTCCCCTTGTGGCGCTGTAACGTACGTCTATCCTGTTATGCTGACAAACGTTCATTTACAGTTAAAATGTGGATTCATTTCTTTCAAAACAATATCAAAATACACTAAATTCATCAACAGCACTGGTATGAAATAGCGTTCCTCAGCTATCACTAGCTACTAAAAAAAAAGTTGTAATCTCTGTAATATAGAGCAGGCCTCCATAATCAGTTACCTAATAATAATAAATAAATAAAAAACACAATAATTAGCCAGACTGCTAACAAACAGTATTCAATTACAGGGGGAAAAATTCTAACAACAAAAAAACTTATCATTCTAAAAATATCAGAAATTGTTTAGCTAGCTGTCATACAACCTGACAGGAACTACTTAGCCTGCTAATCTTGTCAAATCTTCACAGCTAGGCTGCTAGATAAATAGCTTAATTAGCTCGACCAACAATGCCATACTGTTTTTGAGTGAGTTAAAAAGCTAGCTAGAGAATGCAAGTAAACACACAGCAAGGAGAGTTGACCTAAATTGATATTTTTCAAATGTCTCAACAAAAAAAAATGCTTTGTGAATTAAGGGTTAATTTTCAGCTTAACTTAACTAGCTAATAATGATGTATGAAAAAAAAAAAAATGCTGAGGAGCAACATATTTTCCCATCTCTAGCTAGTTTTCATTTCAGAGCTAGATCGTGCATCCTGACAGGAATTAGCTTGCTCAATAGTCGGCTCACCACAAAAAAAAAAAAAAAATGTAAAAATCTAAATTTACAAAAAGGATTACCATCCATATTTAAAATGTCTAGCTGTGATTTTAAATTGACATAAAATCTAGAGGGTAATAGCAAGTTAAAAAAAAAAAATCTACGTCAGCTTAGTGGAATATGCTAATGAACGACAGGCAGAACAAACAGCTAGCAGCCGGCTAAACACAGACATTTACATAAAACAACTAGCATGCTAATCATCTTTCTTTTCCCAATGTTTATAACATGCTAGCTAGTAGTAAACTGAAAACATTTAATTATGTAACACATTATGGCTAGTTAGTTAACATGCTAGTCATAGCTGTTTATATGTGAGCTAATCTTGATTCTTGCTCTTTAAGCTACTATAACTGAATGAAGCATTAAAAATAATAATGACATATCTCAGTGGGAACATTTAAATGTAGCATAGCTAACACAGCATGCTAATGCCCCCCCCCACCCCCACCCTACCTTGTTTTATGCTTGTGAGTAAAAAAAAATATATATACTTGAGTTTCATGGTTTTAGCTATAATATGCATTGACAGGAAGTACAATATATATAACATGCTATCATTGCAAATTGCTATAATTAGCTAAATGTATATGCTAGTCAAGTAAAATAACACCATTTTATAAAGTTGCTTGTTTACGAAGCAGTTATCGGGTAAACATTTTATTTATAATGACATATTTGGGGAAAAACTGAGGAATTGAGTGCCGCGCGCTATCCTCAACGCTTTCTCTGCCTAACGCCACATGCTAGCTGGTGGGGGGTCTCTGACTGGAAGAAGGTGACAGCTGGGCGTTTAAGGACATTTCAAAGGAGGTTTTGGCCCAAATCCGGCGTCACTGGACAGAAGTGCGAAAGAGAACGACCTTCCAAAAAACCACAGCGTCCAGCCAGAGCCGGATTTATCAGACGGGGAAAAAATTGGCAGCAGCAGACACGGACACAGCAACACCACGCTAACACCTCTGACCTCCAACACATCCTTCTACACATGAGTGCGCACACACACACACACACACACACAAAGCCATTTTCTTGCTTCACATTCAGCTTTTCAATTCTTTGAGACGACAGAAAAGAGCGAGCGCTTCCTGGGGTCTGTTTATACTTCCCCAGAAAAAAACCTACAGGATGCAACACTATCCTCGCTAACGTTAGCAATTCTCACAACAGAGATATCAGCTCCCAAATACAACTAATCTAGTCTGATTAAATAAAACAAACGAAAAGTTCCTCCAAAAGTAACTTATTGAAGCTGAGTTTATTTTATTTTTTTAATTAAAAACCCGGCAGGTTTCATTTTCTCGGCGCGCTGTCCTCCTTTGCTCTTTATTCCATCTCGCGTGTCTCAGTAACCTAGCAACCTGTGTGAGGTACAATACATTCAAAACCCGCCTCAATACCGTTCTTGTGCAAATATAAAATATCTGAGGTTTACTTTATTAAATACGGCAAGTATAATTAACTACATTTAAAATCAGCATCATTCACACACACACACACACACACACACACACACACACACATACACAGCAGTCTCCGTTTAGCTATTTTACATAACGTGACTTGACAGGAAGGAACAGTATAAACCCTGATATCACTATACTTTTCTGTAATTCGTTGGCTAACTAGCGAAATGTTAAAACTAGGGCCGGGACTTTAACGCGTTAATTTAGATTAATTAATTACACAAAAAATAACGCGTTAAATTTT
>JAQMYI010000034.1:1358761-1369169 GCA_030014275.1 Clariallabes melas | reverse complement strand
TATCCGTTATCACCCAGATGAGGATGGGTTCACTGTTCAGTCTGGTTCCTCTCAAGGTTTCTTCCTATTACCATCTCGAGGAGTTTTTCCCTCAGCACCGTCACACTCGGCTCGTTCATCAGGGACGATCTGATCATTCTGATTCTGATTCTGATACACATTTTCTCACATTTCAGACACATTTCCATATTTTCTTTTGATTCTGTAAACCTGTTTTGTGACAATGACCACATCACTATACAAATAAAATTGAATTTAATTGGATGGCCAGGAAATTTAATTATCGTGTTGATGTATGAATGCATGAAAGCATGGATGAATGAACTGATGAGTGTCTGAATGGGAGTGGAGATGAGTGGGAGTTAATAAATGAATGGACAGGGTAGGGACATGAATAAATTAATGAGTGGCTCAAAGAATAGATGGATGAAAGCCTGGTTGGGGGCTGCAAGGGTGAACGGTTTTGTGGATAATAGACTAGATATGTAGATGGATGGATGAATAGGCTGAATGACTCTGTGTTTGGATGGATGGATGAATAAATGAATGATTGGGTGTTTGGATGGATTCATGGATTAATGGATGGATGGATGACTGAATGATGGGTAGTGGATCTTTACCTCACTTTTTAGGTTTAAAATTGGCATCTTATCTGTACCCTCTTTACAAAACAAACTAAACCACCGTATAGCTGTGGCGTAATGCTCAAACCTCTCCCTGTGGAGATACACTCCCTTCAGACTCGTCTCTTCTCAGGCCCTTTGTTGCTAAGCTGCGGGAAAGTCCTTCGTTATTTTTGACCCCCCGCCGTAGTCTGAAACCAGGCCTCGCCTTTATTTTACTTTCTAAAAGTGAAGCAAGGACGAGACGAGAGGGAGAGTGAGAGAGCAGGGAGATTAAGAGCAGGAGAACGAGGAAGATAGACGAGCCGGACCGGGGGGGTTTATGGTGCAGAAACCCGAGCGGTGAAGAGAGCGCGTGGTGCGGAGCAGCAAGTCTGACGTCCCGAGACGGAAGCTGTCTACGTGGGTGTGAAGCTGGAGACTCGCCCAGTCGTTAGGTGTGAAACAGATGTAACTTCTAAAAACTGTGTAATGAGAAACAGAAATGTTTGAATTATGAAACGCCTGATTTACAGTACCTCCTTACAGTACCTTTTAATTAGCCTCGCATTATTCTCCCTCAAAAATATTCCAGACAAACAGGACACGCGCCTACGAGCTGCCCGAAGGTTAGCGCTGCATCCCCTGAGTTAGTGAAGAATTATACTCTATAAATCATTGTCCCATTTGTTACAGCTTTCTAACACCAATGTGTTCATTCATCTCATTCATCATTATGTAAAAAAAATTTTTATACTTTAACCATAAAATATTCACAATCATAAAAATTAATAACGCGTTGCTTTGTCGCTCGCCTAGCCTAACAGCTTAAGACTAACTTTAACCTAGTTTAAGTTTCCTGAACAGTATAGTTTTTTGGGTGTAAAGTCCTTGATGATGGAACAGAATGTCTCAAGTGTTGGTGAACACTACGCAGCGATAATTTGCGCCTCTTAACGCCCAGCACCTGGCTCCGTCTCCTCCATCAGGGATAATTCATCGCACAGCTCATTGCCTTCGTCGTCTGACGCACGGGCCATTTTTATGGATTCACCCTCAGGGCCGTGTTCAAACACATTAGCCTCTTTTTCCCCCCGTCGTCCCCAAAACCTTCATCGGAGCCGGAAAGGCCGAGAAGAGGCGAGGTTTATTAAGAAGGCGAAGCGGAGCACCATGGGGCCGAGACGGCGCGGAGACAAGCGACAGGATCATTGGATTCGGTCACGGAGTTGTGGATAAAACTCATCTATCTGACTCTGGGAAGCGGGAATGAGGTGTCTTTAGAGGAACGGGACGCTCAGGAAGGATGTAATGCAATCGGGTAATGAGGCGAAGCGCCAACGGCTACGCTGCAGGAAGTACAGGAAGTTGTGCACAGTCAACACTGGGGCTTGTAGAGTGAGCGCGGAGTAGACCGGACACCGAGCAAAGTCTAGAGCAAATATTAGTGCTGATGAAAAAGTGCAGTGGCACGGAAAGTGTTAAACCTGGAGCTAGAGCAGGGACAGATTTAAAAGCAAATACTCTGAGTTAATGATTCTTTGCAGATTTTTTAGCAATGTGGCAAAATGCCAAGAGAGGTTGGCAAGGGGAACGTCGCAGCTGCAAAAAAGGAACCAAGTTCTTTTGCTAATGATAAGTGTGACTATAAACTAATGGCAGAAAAAAATTCATAATAAATTTAAAACATTGTTCCTGTCGGAAACCTGATGTGGTTTAAGGGGAATAAAATGCATGTTGGGATTCTTGGCATGAAAAAGCTAACTCCACTTCATTACACCTCGCCATTATTGCTTGTTTTCCTGTACACACATGTTTATTACTTACACAAGGTCTGTTCGAGTCAAAGCGGGACTTTTTATTGTACAGAATAACAACAGTTCTGAGATCCCCTTCTCCCTTTATTTTCTCTATATATAATCCCCTGATACACTAATGCACTTATCCCAGTGTTTCACTAGAGCTTGTACACCATCAAGGTAGAAAGTTTTCTCAGTACGCCAGAGCCACGATCGGACTGTCTGATTGATTCACGTCTGAAACGGCGGCCTCCCAGGAACCCAGAAAACGTGGCGATAACTCCCAGCTGAGTTCCTGTAACAACCCTGATACAGTTGTTGCCTCTCCTTTGATTAACAGAGTTAAATATTTAATTATTAAAAATAAAATAAAAAAGCAATCATTAATGATGGATTTTCCAAAAAATAAATAAAAAATGAAATGAAAAAATTTCTTTTAAATAAAATTAAATAAAATAAGATGAAAAAATACAAATCTCTGTATTAAAAAAAAAGATATTATATTATATATGTAAGAATTTTTAAATGGTTTGTTAAGTAGCTGTATAGTATATCTACAAGCAAACACGAATAAGATTTTTTTTTTCCTACCAAAATCCACTTGGTTGCTCTGATCCTGAATCAGAGACTAATCGGATCCACAAATGGAAATGAAAGCAAGAACGAATCCGTCCGTCCGTCCATGTGTCCATTTCACACCAGTTTAACGTTCCAAATGATGCTGAAAAGCTCATCTAAGAGCTAATCAATTTAAATTCGCCAAACCGGTGACCAGATAATGTTTTGATTGGACAGACGGGTCGAGTGACCTTTGACCCTGCAACCGGCAAAGCCAGAGCCACTTTCGCGCTTTACGTTTGAGCTCACTGGGTTAATCAGGCGTGTGATTGGAGCGTCGCGAGAGCAGTTTCGGCTCATATCCGACCCCCTGCCGGTTCTCTCTCACATCACTGACCATCGCACGTCTGACAACCAGCAGCGTTTGATACGAGACCGAGATGTCCGAGCTTTAGAGAGTTTCATTCTTGTCTACACCCATAACTTTAGTGTTCGCTGCTTTTTAAAAAAAAATTAAATATACATTTTTTTTCTTTTTTTCCCCCAAGGGTTCACTGGTGCCATTTTAATATTCCTATGACTTAAAAAAAAAAAAAAAAACTATTTGCTTTGAATACATAAAAACACCAAAAATTTCTAGTTCGCAAAGAAGCTTGGGGGGAAAAAATTGAATTTATTAACCAATAAAATTCCACTCTGTTATAAAACCTTCTCCTCTTGCCATAAAATAAATGTAAGAAATTCCTCTGTAATTTAATTTTAACCACGGAGAGGATTGAACATTTCATGTCAAATTTCATAAAAGCATCAAGAAACTGAGATTTTAAGTTCAGAATAAATTAAAAACAAACTTAAAACTAAAATTTGGTGGAAAAAAGATTGCCACGACCTGATTTCACGCATATTTAAGATTTAATAACTAAGTGGGCGGAGCTTAATATCACATGATGTTTACAGCGTGTTGAGGTTTGATATTGTCTGTTTCATAAAGTTTAAGAGAAGACATGCTCTAAATACCATTTATTTTTTAAAAATTTTAAGAATTTTTCTTTAAACAATATAATCTTCACTCTACCAATTGGCACCTTTAAATTAATCTTTGAAATAAATACAAATTAAGAAATGAAAGTGTTCTGCTTTTATAAAATCCCTCTTTGTTGCCAGATGAGATCCAGGCTTGCACTGGGGGGGGACGACACTGCTTCCATGTCCATCGCCATGGAGACAACTAACAAGTTTCGGTTCAGGAATATTCTAAACGTTTCAGATTTTTTCGATCATGATATCATGATCATGACATGACATCATATCACCCGGCTCTGCTTCACACATGACCAGGACACAGCTTTCTGGTTGCCTCTGCCAGAAGGTTCCAGATGTAAATGTTGACTGCAAGCATTTAGAAATTTCTGCACAAGCTATTTAATATGAACGAAATAAAAATGTTGTGGATGGAGGACAGGTCCAAGATCATCTACAGGCATCTCCAACATCGAGGAGACTCTGGAACGCTCACCAGGATTTTGTGGGGCGCCAATACTTTTGCAGTCACATAGAAGTGTATGAAATGTGCTGAATAGAACTAACACAGTGCCTCAATGTGCTGAGACTCAAATCATCCCTCACTGTACGTATGAACTGTTTTATGAATAACGTAAATTATAAGGTTTTTGATATTTTTCATCTTTTTTTGTGTTTTTTTTTTAAAATAAACTTCCATAAAAGACACTCTGACATTTGCAAGATTTTCATCTCTCCACAGCCGCACACTAACGGGTTTCGTCATCTCTTGGCTCGCTCACTTCGGCTGCCAGCTTGATAAAAACACGTGAGTGTACAGGAGGGGTCTGTGGGTGGGTGGGTGGTTGTCGCACCCCCACCCCACCCCCCTGCACTCCTTACCCCCTCCCTAATCGCATTTCATTGGCTCCTGATGACATCATGGCGAGCCTTTCAAGCGCTTGGTGCAACTTCACCAAGTCTGCTTCGCCCTCAGACGTCTGCAGTGACACATTTACTCAGAGTCCCAGTTATAAAGAGCCAGAATATACAACAACACCACGGGGTGCAGAAGTTTGTACACCCCATGAAAATGTATAATACGTGTGCACTAATAAATACTACTCTTAATAATATTAAGAAAATGATAATATACATTTAATAAAATGTAATATTTAAATCAGTCACATAACAGTTTTATTATTGATATCCAGTGTTAATTATATTATTAATGATAATATTCAGGCATTCAAATCAATTTAAAAAACAAAACTGTTCTAAAAAACCTTTTTGCTTCACATATATACATATACACATAGAATTTGTAATAAAATAAATTCGGAATAAAATTTAATTTTTAAACGCAAAACAAACAATGAAACTAATTCAGAAGAACAGACTTGGTCTTGGGAAAAAATTTAAAGAACTTAAATCTATAGTTTTTAGATTTTGTGTTAATTTCTGAATTCAAACGTTTTACTTTAATTTCGAAAATAAAAACGGGAGAAAGTTGATGAAATGTTCATTTTACAATGTAAACGTTAAATCCCTTTTGTGTAAAATTAGCTGCTGAAAGAAATCAATTTCAAACCAAATCCATAACTTAAAGACTAGTTGCTCAATCAGGACAAAAGTAATGGCTCCCTATAAAAGGAGGCGGAGCTAGTGTGTGTATACGGTAGCTGAGACGCTGCAGTAGCTGCATTACTGGAAGATTTAACACGCGCTGATGTTAGGAGGCGCCGCTTCAGCGTTCGGTTAACATTCTGTACAGTACACTCTCTGTGAGTTTTGTGGGCGTGGCTACATAGAAACATTCTGTAATTGCGCTCAGTTATTTAATACTAAGAAAATCATCAAGTAAACTATTTTTATACTGTTTGGAACAAAATAATATTTACACACAACTTCAATGGAAGTTTAACAGAGACAGATGAGGCTCATTAAAAAAACAAAACTAATAAATAATTCATTTAAACCTCGGATTATTTTCCATGAGAATTTATATGTAACATTTTAACGTGAACCTTTTGTGTGTTTTTTTTTTTGCTTGTTTTTTTAAAGGTCAAGTTTGATCCGTCTTCTCAAACATCACAATTCAACAAATAAAATTTGGAACTGAAGCCAGCAGCTCGATACTCACAATAAGCTCCACACTGTCGTCCGTTCAGACATGGTGCAATAATCCCATGGCATGTAATAATCCAGGATCGAAAAAGAGAATTGTGGGTAATCCGTAAAATCCGTAAAACGTTCCCAAATCAGCATAATCCAAAACCAGAGTTGAGCGCAGCCGTGAAAGCGAGTCTTCTTATAAAGAAATCCACAGATCTGAAAGAGATGTACACGTTCAACATTATTACCTGCAGCAACGATAATCGATACTCCTGTCTAAATCAGGGCCACACCCACTTCACCGAGACGGACAGTCTAGGCACTCCCCTTTTGTTCACATGCACGATGTGTAGAACTCCGGATTCTTATCATCCTAATGCGGTTTTGTTTCTATAGTAACGGCTCATTTAAACCAACTTCATGTATGGAAGGAGTCTCCAGTTCGGGACATTTAAACAATCAGAGCTAAAACTGTAACGTCAAGATGTCTGACAGAAGTCCAGCGTCTTGCAATCTTAATGGTTCTCTAAAGAATCCTAATTTTAACCCGTATCAGTTGCTATATAACCGAGATATAAATGTATAGATAATATATTTGGAAGTGTAGATGTGACAGATTGAGTCTTCAATTTTAGAACAGCGAAATAAAATGTGTCCTGAAACAATCTTTAGATTGTTCTTTACGGGTCTATATATCTAAAGGGACCCATTTTGGAGATTGCACAACCCTCTTGCCAAAGGTGTGGTTCTAGAAGTGCCAAAGGTGACCTTAAGCACCTTTGTCATAGACAGAACCCTAAAAATGTTTCAACGTTCTTAAAACATTGTCAGTTGCTTTTAAAACTGTGTATTTTTTTGTGTGAACTCAAAATTAAAAACTTCCCATAATCCCAGACACACCGGGCTCGGTGCTGGTTGGATGGTTAACAGTTCTACATTCTTAAAAGGTTCTAACATTTTCTCTAAATGTTGTAGGGTTCTTGAGGGAACTGTACCCCAAATGTGACCTGCTTTCCAAGAGTAATACAAAGAGTTCCTGGACGTTCTTCAGATTTTTATTATTATTATTTTTTTAAATATTTAAATATTTTCTCCAGAGAGACAAACTGGACATTCTGGGGTTCTAAGTGGAACCTTCATTTTGCACATAACTCAATTTACTTGGAACATGTCTTAACCTGACCTGTAATATGGGACTTTTTTTTTTTTTCTTAAACGTGATGAACTGAGGAACCCAAGTAGAGCCATGTCTCTTGAAAATGATGTTCAAGAGATAAATCTCCAGACAGATCCTAAACACTGAGGGAGTGCCAGACAGACAGGACTTTCGTTAAAGACGGTTTTTGTTTGTATTATTATTTTTTATTTTAAAATATAGGTGTGTGAATAGAACCGTCTCTGGGGGGGAAATTTTATCTTTCTGATGAAATTCCTAATACCTGTTTCCAAAACGTTCTCTGTAAAGAAAAATGGTTCCTAAGTATTAATCAGAACCCCTGTTAGAGTCTCCTAATAGTCTCCGCGTGTTGTCCGAGTGTAGATGTTTGGATGTTACGTACAACTCGTTACGGCTTCTTACACCGTGACTAGAGCTACTTTGGACATTTGAAAGGTAGATATGTTATAAAGGTACCTATAAAGGTAGATATAGTAGAAGTGTGTGTGTGTGTGTGTGTGTGTGTGTGTGTGTGTGTGTGTGTGTGTGTGTGTGTGTGTGTGTGTGTGTGTGTGTGGTTTCAGTAAACTCGACACCGCAGATGAACAAAGTTAAATATGTTTACAGCGTAAAGTTGTCATTATGGTGTAAATATGAAGTGTGTTAGACCTCCACATGTATGTGTGTTTGTGTGTGTGTGTGTGTGTGTGTGGCCAGCACAAAACAAAAGAAAGTTACTAAGACTTGCAGTTTAAATTGAGGAATTTCCATCATTAAAAAGAACAAAATGTACAAAAGCACACGCTGCACATCAACATCATCATCATCATCATCATCTAAAGAGTCGGTTTAACTTCATCAAACTTTTTGTTTGTTTGTTCTTTTTGTTTCTTTATGAACACATTTACTACACAACTTCTGAAGTTCACTGCACTTGCACTCATCTCACACTCAAGCTTCCCTTTATTATTTATCCAGAAAACACACACACACAAAATTACAGTATGTATAACATGGTGTAAAATTTCTACACAAAATATAACAGCATGGTGTGTTAATGATGATGTAAAGTGCTGTAATCAATGTGTGTCAGTGTACAGTAGATGTTGTATATTTGTGACCTCCACACTTTGGACGTTTGAACAGTAGATACTTGGAGAGGTTCTGAGAATAAAGAGATCGAAAGACACCGCAGATGAATAAAGTTTTTTTTTTTTTTTTACACTGTAAACATTGTCAACGTAAAGTTGTTATTATAACAGAAATGTGTGTTAGACTTCTCTGCGTGTGTGTGCACGTGTGTGTGTGCGTGGCCAGCACAAAACAAAGGAAAGTTAGCAAGACTTGCAGTTTAGTTCGAGGAATTTCCATCGGTGAAAAGAACAAAATGTACAAAAGCGCACATCACTTGAAGTGTCAGTTTAACTTCATCATTTTTGTTTGTTTGTTGATTTCTTTAATAAACATATTTGAACATGATTGCATTACTACACAACTTCTGAAGTGCACTTGCACACATCTCACACTCAAGCTTCCCTTTATATTTTATCCAGAAAAAAAAAAAACACAAAAAAAATTCATTTATAAAATGTGGTGAAATTTGCAACAACGTGGTGTGTTAGTGATGATGTAAAGTGCATTACAGCAATGTGTGTGTGTGTGTGTGTGTGTGTGTGTGTGTGTGTGGTGGGTGCAGAACAAAGGAAAAAAGGAAAAGAGGAAACAAAGCATTGGGGCTGTATTGTACCTGTTGCTCATTTGGACGTTTCTTTGTAGAATTGTTTTATGCAAATCGAGTCAAAGTAGCGCTTAAAAACTTTGTGCGCGCGCGCGTTTGAAAGTGTCCATAGTTACTTTGATCATTGTTACAATAAGAATAATAAAATAAAAAAACTATTTAGTTTCGGCGTTGTGTCTCGTGTTGTTGCTGCACCGCACCAGAGTGAAATCTACTGCATTATTACCGTCACTCCGATAAAAACTACTTTTCTTTCGGCACAACTTCAAAGCAACATCAATTACATTAAAGCAGGACACAAAACATCCTTTGAAGTTTTAATGCAACCGAACAAACCCGGTGCATGCACATCGCCGCATTCTCGCGCCAAACACACAAGTAAGTAAACAAACAAGTAAACAAGTCCAATAAAATCCCGTTTGATGACCTGGACATAACCACACGAGCGCGCGCGCGCGGTGTCTCTTGTTTTATCCTGTGAAGCAGGCAGAATGGGAGTGCCCGCGCGCGCACCAAGAAAACTTTTTCCCCTTGATTTATTATAAAAAATGTTTCCTTTAAAACAACTGCTTCAAAGGGAAAATGTGTGCACGCGCGAAAAATAACAGAAATAACCGCTCACCTGTCCGGAGCTCGCGCACTCCGCATCCGCAGGATAAACAACAACAAGAAGAAAGTTGTGTGCGCGCGCGTGTGTGTGTGTGTGTCCGTGCTGATGGGTCCCTTTGTTTCTCTCTGAGCGCGCGCGTGTGTGTGCACGTGGGATAGAAAAGAAAAGAAAAGATCGCGCCTTCTTCCTTTGAGCGCGAGAGTCCCGCCCTCACACGCGCGCAGAACGGAACACATAACTGGGATGAAAATATTTAATGAAAATGTTGTTGATCGCTGATGTGCTCACACCGGGTCTGTACATCGGGGTGCATGACAACTTCAAAGAGGATGTTCTGTGTCCTGCTTTAATGTAACTGATGTTAAAAAAAAAAAAAAAAAAAAAAAAATCTCTAAAATGTTCTTCCTAAAGTGCTGAGAGGATCTGTGGAATTTTTCTTCATTTAATGCAATAAAAAAAAAAAAAGTTGCATGCTTCATGAAATGGTAAAGGTTCCTCAAAGAACCTTCTGTATAAAATGTTTAAATTATGAACTACATAGTATTTGGCCAAACCTGTCAATTATGGATTAATTGTTAATTTATTGTTAAGTATTATTTATTGAATTATTCAATGTTCTAATCAATCAGGCCCCTTATCCCCAGTGAAGGTCAATCTGAATGCGTCAGCATACCAGGACATCTTAGACAATGTTATACTTTTTTTTTTAAACTTTGTGTCAACAGTTTGTTGAAGGCCCTTTTCTATTCCAGCACTGCACAAAACAAGGACTATACAGACATGGTGTGATGAGTTCGGTGTGGAAGAACTCGACTGGCCCGAACCTAGAAC
>JAQMYI010000034.1:1324306-1335872 GCA_030014275.1 Clariallabes melas | reverse complement strand
AAGTTCCTGAGCACCTTGGAGGGCAGTCTGAAGTCTCTCAAGCGTCTGAGGTGGTAGAGACGCTGTCGGGCCTTTTTTTTTTACCATGGTGTTGATGTGACAGGACCATGGCAGGTCCTGCGTGATGGGAAACTCAGAACACAACCCTGGGAGGTGTGTCCACCCATCCTTACTGCCTGTGGTCTGCCAGTTAGGAAATTAGAGATCCACTGGCACAGAGATGGGCTGAGTCCCAGGTACTCCAGCTTGGTGGTGAGTGTGGAGGCAATTATGGTATTAAATGCAGAGCTGTAGTCGATGAGGAGCATTTTATGCGAGCTGCATGAAGCAGGTATTTGAAGCTGTTCACCGGGCTCGCGTTGATGACGGGGGTCTGGTAGTTCCTTTCCTGCTCAGTGACTCTTTTCCCATGACACCAATAGAAATAAGAGTATCTCTATCATACTTAATGCACTCAGTGGTGGTGATTTAACTGGTTTAAAGTTACAGAAACTTGACTTAAAAGACAAAACCAAGGTAAAAAAAGGTTGGAGCAGCCGTGACGGCAGCCGACCTCACCGGCGCCATCTTGGAACCGACTTCTACTAAGCACTTCTACTCTAACCCCTTACTTTGGGAAACACATCAGCATGGAACACACACAAGTCTTTTCCCGCGTTTCGTTCTTTCCTAATGCAGTGTTTGATTAAGGCTTTGTAGCTAGTTGTCTACCTAGGTGTTAAATTTTGTGTTGACTATCTAGTCAACTCACAGGGTCTGACTGCGCCAGGGTCTGATGAGCCAGAACCTCTGATGTTAGCTGTAACACTCACGCGAGGATGTTTATTTAACCTCCTTATCTGTGAATGAAGACACATTTTTTATAAAGACACACACACTTACACACCTACATCCTGGAGCGGAGGGCAGCAGCTTCCCGCCAGGCGTGTGTTATTAATCCAGCACATTATTTATGCAGAGATTGTGCCGCCGCCGCCGCCGCCGCCGCCGCCTGGTTCAGCTCATGAAATGGTAATGTTAATATATTCATAAAGAAATTGTTCAGGTCTAATCTGAGACTCAGACACTTATCGCCGAGTGCCACTTGATTCCCATGTGCGCTCGTGTTACCCGAGCGCTTCGCTAATATGAAGCTGCTACGTCTCACCGCTCGACTCTCTCACGGGAGACGTATTTACTGTACGTCTGGCTGTCTGGATCCTCTGAGCTGCGAAAGTGCGATTTCCTGCGAGCCTTGCTCATCAACAAAAACAATCAAAAATCAGAAATTAAAACAAACAAACAAATAAATAAAACATGGAACCATTCGTTCATAAAAATAAAAAAAATCACATAATATTTTAACGTGGAAAATAATATTTGCATATAATATTTATGTAAAATTGTTTATTTTAAAAAATAAATATTTAAAATATTTATTATTTGGATTTCTTTTACCGATTAAGGAAGTTGCTTGTATTTTCTAAGCTGGGAAGAATAATCAAAAACACATTTGTGTGTAAATTAAATAGTAAATAAACAACCCGGAGTGACAGCCAAAGATTTAAAGGCATCATGGGAACCGGCTAACATCTGTGTTCATGAGTCTACAGTATGTAAAACGCTGAACAAGCAGGGCGTCCATGGCAGGACTGTCCATTGCTGCACGACTGAAGTTTGTGAAAGAGCACCCTGACACTCCACAGCGGTGTTGGTCAAATGTTTTGTGCACTGATGAAACTAATGTTCCAACTATTTGGAAAGAACTACACCTGATGTAAAAAGGTCACTGCATATAATCATGAAAACATCATCCTAACTTAAAGTATGGTGGAGGAAACGTCATGATTTGGGCGTGGCCAGCTCGCAGTCACAGAGGTGAAGATGAATTTCCAAGAGTTTAAAAAACTTCTTCAGGATAATGTGAGAATGTCTGTATGTCAGCTGAAACTCTGCAGAAGTTGGATGATGCAACAGGACAATGACCCAAAACACCAGAGCAACCAGTTATTAATTCCATTGAGTGTGTTCAATAAAGACACGCAAGATCAGAATTTCTTTGTCATTATTTTATATTTGTCAATAATCTTGACTTAGATGGAGATCAGATCACATTTTATGACAAATTAATGCAGAAAACCATGAAATTCAAAAGGTTCACATACTTGCCATTATATTATATTATATTATATTATATTATATTATATTATATTATATTATATTATATTATATTATATTATATTAAGCATTTAGTACTACATAAAATCATTTAAATGAACTTTTTACAATAATGATCAGCTTATGTTTACATCATATAATATAAAGTCATATTTTATATTATATTTTAAACTTCATATTGAATCCTCTCATTTTAAATCTTGCTCAGGAAACCATACAGTACTGTATGTACACTAATACTGAAGAAGAACTAAACCTGAGAACTTTCCTAGTGTGCATAAATAAAGCTTCCCTGAGCACTACAGGTCTACATCGAGCGGCCATGCCCCAATTACACACTCATTACGAGTGTCTATTAATAAACAGAATTTCAGCTACAGGGATGTAAGAACCAGTGGCTGCGTCCCAAACCACATTCTTGTGAAATTAATCCAGATGCAGGCGTTGTAGCCTTCAGGTGTGTGGTCAGTATTTAGTGTGTGTGATTTGGAATGCAGCCACTGAACTACAAATCATGCATTTAAAGAAAGTTCAAAATACACACTTGTAAGAGAGAGAGAGAGAGAGAGAGCGTGGGTTGGATGTCACTTAAGCAAAGAGATAATTACTTATTTTCCCGGCACGTGTAACCTTGGACTTTTCTTAAATTAAAAAAAAAAAAAAAAAAAACAGTTGGCATGAATCCAACAAGACAAAATGCATTGAAAGAGAGAGAGAGAGAGAGAGAGAGAGAAAAATACTATTAATAATAAAGCAGACAGATGTTTTCCAGTTCAACTCCAAGCCTTTGCTAGCTGAAAATTACTTTTTTTGACAGTCGCATAGCAACTGGTGAAGCGGAATAAACCCTCGTCATTTGCACAGCCGAGGCAATATGATGAAATAAGCCGACACCCAGGTAAGAGTGTGAGCGCCAGGCTGCGTGTGATTGCATCTCGTCTCTGCGAGTGAGAGATAGCGGCCTTTAGCCAGGCGAAGAAAGAAAAAAAAAAACAAGGAAATGGTGTCTGAGAATGTATCTGCTCTCTCAAGCGCCTGATCATATACTGAAAAACTTCATACATCTGCAAGTTTAAAGAGAAACTTCAAATATGGAAAATACTATTAAGAATGACTTATTCCTAACAGGCAGGTAGAAACAGTCAAGAACTCCTTGTAGGTACATATTAGGGGTCAGTGATGCTTACAGGTCTAGAAAGCATGCGGGCAGATAATAAGTTGAGATTACTACAGTATCAGGAAGTATCAGGAAGACTGAGATGGGTTGGATGCTCAGCATGAGGGTCAAGATCTCCTTGCAGCTCCTTGTTATTAAGGTCCAGGATGAAAGTTTGGACACTATAAATCCGGGACTCTTTTCAGGCACATATCATGGGGCAAGGACTCCTTGTGGACAAACATTAACGATGTAGGAGGACGATTTATAGGCAAGATAGAGGCGATGGGATGGCTTGTAGGTTGACTCAAAATTTGTAAGTAGAAATAAAAATTCTATGCCTCCTTGAGGGAATGTCTCTTAGGAAGTGGTTTCTCGTGGTCTAGGCCTACATGATGGTAGGGTTTCAAGTTATTTGCCTAATTTTAGGCAAGTCTTCAGGGTTTATTCCCCCTTAAAGGCAGGTTTCCAGAGTCTGTGCTTCCTTAAAGGTAGGTTTGCATGTTGTTCTCCTACTTTTAGGCAGGTTCTCAGGGTCTATGAGTATATGGAGGCAGGTTTTCAGGGTCTATGAGTATATGGAGGCAGGTTTTCAGGCCCTATACCTTCTTGAAAAGAGGGTTTTAGTGTATACACCCCCTTAAAGTAAGGTTTTCAGGATTTATCCATTATTGAAAATAAGTTTTCAGGATCTCAACTACCATAATGGCAGGTTTTCAGGGTCTACTGTATGTCTCATTGCAAGCAGGGTTTCAGAGCATAGGACTATGAAGGTAGGTTTTTCATGGTATATGGATATATGCTGGAAGGCTCTTGAAAAGAGTGGTCTACATCCCTGACCTTAAAGTCAGTTTTTCAGGGTCTATGCTTTCTTGAAGGCAAATTTTTAGGGTTTGAATGCTGACAGACAGTCCTTGTAGTAAGTAAGGGTCTAGGATGCTTGAATATCCTAAAGAAAAGTCTTGAAAAAAGTCTAATTGTCTAGGTAGAACACAAATCTCTTCTGTACAAATATTAAGGGGTCAAAGCCTTCTTGTAGGCAGCTAGTAAAACAAGACCTGGGTTAACCAGATTGAAGCAGAAGCAAAACGCATTTGGCTCACTATCGATGACTTGATGATGGCTGCACAAAATCAACCACAACGGAGAATGTTTTGCGAAGATACATCTGTCTTGGCCGCCAAAGAGTTCTTAAAGGTGGACAGATTTTAAATGTACCTTATAGACAGTCATTGCTCATATGTAAGGTCTGGGTTCCTTGAAGACAGAAGTATTCTATGGGTATTTGTAGGCAGACAAGGGACTACTGATCCATAGAGAGAGTGAGGTACTGGCAGGCAGGACTTTGGAGACAGATATTCACGGGCTAGCAACCCTTGTAGGCAGACTTAAAGACTTTAAGACTGCTAGGAGGCAGAATGAATATGTTTTGGATTCTTTATAGGCCCACATTAAGATTTTAAGACTCCTTGAAGGAATGTTCAAAGGAATCCATCGGGTCTTAGTGGTAGGTTGTTACTGAGGGACTGGGGTTCCTTGTAGGCATATATTAATGGTCTAGGAAGCTTGGAGGAAGAATAGACATCATGGGCTTGAAACTGCTTAAACCTTTTTACATTCACCCGTGTTGCTTTACATCTCTGAGTATTAATAGTTTTTTCCCCCTTTGAAACACCAGAATAAGAAAATGAAGGTTCAAGACAGAGAGAAAGAAAAAGACGAGGTGCCTCTTGAGACAGCTGTCGTGTTGTTCTTGCTCAGTGTGTTTTGAGATCCCTTGGGTGTGTGCATGTGTGAAGATGTGACAACAGGACGTTCTCAGTGCGGCTTCCAGCTTCCTGCAGCGTGTATTTATAGCTGCTTCAGTTCTCCATATACTGAGCAGGTCCAGGAAGCCACTCACCAGTGACGCGTATAGACACACACACACACACACTGCTCAAGCTTGACTGAAGCGATAATGTGCAAATCGCACAGGTGTTGACTTTCTCGTGTCTTATGAGGTTAGTGTGTAGGAGGCATGCACCCTTCTCCGTGTTGGATTGCAATGTGTGTCTCTCTGTTTTGTTCCTCTGTAATCAGATACGTATTGTCGTGTCTTTATACAGTTGTTACCTCTTTTTATTTCTGGACCTTCATCAGACAATTGAGCGTTCTTTAATGGGAAGACGTGTATCACCCTGCGGAGATATTTACTGAGGTTGATTTTCAGTTCCTCCATTCAGCTAGAATATATTGCTATAAATTGTCTCGGGAAATGATACTCGAATTTGTCTGCGCCGGACCCTTATCATGATTGCGACAGCGCAGAGATGCAAAACAGCAAAGAAAGAAATCCGAACTAATAAAATGACGCAGCTGATCCATGATTGCAGCAGGATCATCTTCATAGTCATTGCTCTCTTCTTGGTTTAGACTTTCCAAGCTGAAGTACATTTATTAAAAAAAAAAACAAGCAACAGATTTCAGTATAATGTGTTACACAACTTGTAGTAGAATCCTGATCCAAGCCTAGAGTTGATCGGGTGAGCGGACGGCTGGTGAACAGCGGTTACTCAAGGACTTAACCTTTGCTCTTTTAACATCCTGGGGTTTTAACCTGGTTTCCTGTGTAGACGCTACACCAAGAATGTGGGTTGATAAAACTGGGGTAAACGTGCAACAATACTTTCTTTATGAGCAACGTCTGTACTGCTTATCCTGTGCAAGGTCACGAGGGATCTGAAGCCTATACCAGGGAACAAAGTGGAGTACCTGGAGGAAAGCCCCGATGCAGGGGAAGATCATGCAAACTTCATACACACAGAGGCATAGGCAAGGCTTGGGGTGCAAGGTGTCACCATGCTGTCGTAGTTATTTATGTGACCCATGTTTTTCCAAAAAAAATTATAATAAAAGAACCAATAAATGCGGGACAAATGATACATTCGTTATCTGTCCCACTGTCCAAGTGGAAACTCCCAGTGATGTGTCTACCAGTTGGTTGTATTTTATTTTTTCTTTGCCTGGACCCAATATAGACAAAAGTATTTGGCCAAACCTGCAGTGACATTGTATCCAAATACATACACTTCAGTATTGGAGTCGGTCCCCCTTTTGCAGCTATAACAGCTTCCACCCTTCTTGGAAGGCCATCCACAAGATTATGGAGTGTGTCTGTGGGAATTTGTACCAATTCATTCTGTAGAGCATTTATGAGGTCAGGCTCTGATGTTAGATGAGAAGTTCTGGCTTAAAAAGCTCCATTCCAGTTCATCCCAAAGGTGCTCGAGGGGTTGAGGTCAGGGCTCTGTGTTTGGGCCGGTCGAGTTCTTCCACACCGAACCACTTTCTTTATAGTCCTTGCTTTGTGCACTGGGGCGGAGTCATGTTGGAATAGAAAAATGGCCTTCAACAATCTGTTACCACAACATTAATAAAAAGCATAGCATCGTCCAAGATGTCTTGGTATGCAGAAGGATTAAGATCACCCTTCACTGGGGATAAGGGGCTGGATTGTAACAACTTTTGCCCATATAGTGTATAAGTGACAATACTGAATAAACAGCTAATTTAATAATCTATAGCAGGCTAGTTTGCTAGCTATTGGAAATTAACGAGGTGGACAAGGACAGCAAGCTGTTGGTATTCTTGTTGCAGTAGGTGGCGAGATTTTGAACGAGTACTATGTGCGACTCGTCACCGTTATGTAAAATAAAATGTTACCAAGGATTTTTTTTTATTGTTTTTGAATTGCCAGACAAATCAGAAAAACAAACGAACAAACAAGTAATCGACTTTTCAAGCACCTGGAACCATGATTTGCCCTTCCCTGATTAACGTCCTTAAAAGTAACCCACAAATGCCAAAGTATTTATGGAACTGGTTTTGCTGATTGTCATTTTTTTTTTTTTTACTCTAATTTGATTATCGCAGCAGTTCATTTGTGCGCAACTCAGTATGGGAGAACCACAAAGCACACAGGACACAGCAGGACACGCAACAAATTGGCTGCTGCGAATCGCTAGTCGGGCTCCTTTTATTTTAACGGCCTTGACCTCCGAAATCACTCCTCACAAATGAAGTCTTTTTTTTCTGTGTGCGTATGTGAGTGTGAGAGAGTGTGTGTGTGTTAAAGGCATAAATAAAGTATTCATGAATTCCATTTGCAGAGCGCGCAGTGCCAGGACTAATTATTTTCACAGAACACTCGCTAATGCGGTTCCATTTCCAAGTCCGAACGACTAGATGGCATTAAATGTTTAAATTATTATTTTTTTTTAAACATTTGCCCAGAACGATAACGAATCAAAGAACCCAACAGTTTTCAGTTTGTATTTTGGAGCAAAATGTTCAGAGTTATTAGCGCCATGCTGGTTTTATTAATGACTTCATTTCGATGTGCTAATGGCTTAGTTCTTGAAAGCAGTCAAAACTGGTTTAATACCTGATATGAACCTTCGTGTAAAACGTTGAGTTACAAATGAGAAGCTGTCAGATTCTTCAGGGTTCAAAATTCTGTCAGACTGCTTGACTTAATCTCTTGGACCTTCACACGAGGATAAACATGGATAAACACAGCAAACTGTAAATTCACAATGAAATTCTGTACAAAAATTAACTTATTCAACAGTTTTATTCTTAAGAAACGAGGTTAGATGTATAAACTAATGTTTTGTGTTTAAAAACTGACTTTAAGTTTTCAACCCCAGACTACATTGAATTCTAGATCGATTCATTTGTGTTGAATCCTGCATTCTGATTGGTTGTCAGTTGTTGATTAATTATCTTTAACAGCTGCTCTCATAGTAGTTCTGTTACATTATCAATTTTATAGAAAGGGCTGATTCAAAATGTAATAGGTGATCTGGTTATATTTTCTTTGTATATTTTAAGGAAGGAGTCTCCAGTGTCAGCGGTAACCTTCCTAAGGGTTTTTATGCTTTGTGGTTTCTTGCTTCCAAAATGAAAATCTCGTGTTTTTTATCTCAGCACCGCTCACAGTGTATAGTCTATATTTTACTATATTTTACTACAGATAGACGTATGTTGTTTAAAACTGCACTCCTCCGCTCAGCGTTTACGGAGTTCGTTGATTTGCGTGCTGCATATCCGACACCGGTTTCTGATTAATTAGCCGTGTAGCAGAAACAGCAGTTAGTCCTCAGTAATTGGCGCTCTCGTGCCACTTTCCATGCACACTAATAACCTCCACGTGTTCATAAGTCTGTGAATTCACAGGATATCTCTGTATCTCTCATTAAGGTCCTGAGTAGAGAGCTAAATCATTCAAACTGCACTTTCCAATTAGAGCTGTTCATGTCTGGTTATGAAACTGGTGTAAAATATGGTGACTTTTGACACAGCTGGTGAACAGGAAAGAAAAAATATATTTCGCTGATACCAAACGACAGATTCGTTCTCATTACCATATCACTTAAATCGAGACGATTAGCATTTTTCAACCTCTCAAATCATAACAAGACACGATGTCCAAATAAAAGTAACATGCTGGTGAGTTTAGTATGTGATGTCAACCAGGAAACTCCTCAGCTTTGGACCAGTCGTGGCCAAGTCACGCTAGCTGATGTAGCTCGCTAGCTAACTCCCCTGATGTGATAAATGATTCTTTTGTTGCCATGGTAACATTGTATTCGGACACATTTTCTCTATGAAAATGAACATGTAAAGTAGAGGCCGAGCTACTAGCTATTCAGCTTTCTTAATTTGCATGTTGTAGTTGTTGGTCTTTCGGCTGCTCCCATCGAGGGGTCGCCACCCCAGACCATCCAATCCGCACAAAAACTTGGCACAGGAAGCCCTTCCTCATGCACTCCTCCCATTTTATCCGGGCTTGGGACCGGCACTGCATCCATTGGCTGGGGTTTGGGCGTTGGGTAGGAATCGAACCCAGGCCTTCTGCCTGGCAGGCGAGAAACCTACGTACCACTGAGCACCCATATCCATAGAGTCATACAAGATGTAGAGATGTTTCTGGGGCATTTAGGGCAGTGTTTAGCACATTACATGCCATATTAATGAAATACATTTCATAAATTGTTAATAAGGTTTGAAACAACACTATCAGGAAGAATTCAAGGCTTGAGAAACAAAACAAAGAATTCCTGTAAATGGTTATAAAAGGTGAATTTCTAAACATGACGTCCTGAAAACACCACTTAGACCTGATGTGACTCGAATTAAGCAGAGCCATTAAACCAGACTTTCTTTTTTCTCATTAATTGGATTGTGGTGCTTTTCAATGTTTAATGGGACAATTAAAAATTCACACATGCTAATGTGGCAATGAGGCAATGGCCCTCACGTGTCAGAGTGGAGAAACGAGGAAGTGGTTCTCAGACTGTAAGAAAATGTCCTTCCTAACAACGCTCCATCTCTCTGCAATGTGTTTCAATATCTATTCATGAATATTTTAAAACTTACAATTTCAAGAAAAGAGTTTTTTTTTTTTTGTTTGGTCAAAATCTTTGAGGGTTCATTGGATGTACACGGGTTCTTCTCTCCAATCTCCTAATAGATCTTTCTTTAAGGGTATTAAAAAACACATTATATAATTAAAGATTCATAGAATCCAAAAAAGGGTCTCTTTGGGATTTCCTTGGGTAATTAAAGGTTCTTTAAAGATTCCTTGTGTAATTAAGCATTCTTAACTTCCATAAGAAGGTTCTTTAATGGTTCCCTGTGTAATTAAGGGTTCTTAACTTCCATAAAAGTGTTCTTTTAATGTTTGTTTATTTTAGTAATTAAGGGTTGTTAACTTCATTTAAAGTTTTCTTTAAAGGTTACTTGGGTAATTAATGGTTTTTGACTTTCATAAAAAGCATCTTTAAGGGTTCTTTATAATTAAAGGCTCTTAACTTCAATCAAATGATTACTTAAAGGTTTTCTGTATAATTAAAGGTTCCTATCTTCCATTAGAAGGTTCTTTAAAGGTTCCTTGTGCAATTAAGGGTTCTTAATTTCCATAAAATGCTTTGTTTGAAAGTTTCTTGGTACTTAAGGGTTCCCAACTTCCATAAAAGTGTTCTTTGAATGTTTAATGGTTAATTAAATGTTATTGACTTACTTACATAAAAAGCTTCTTTTAATGTTCCTTGTATAATTAAGGATTTTTGGCTTTTACAAAAGTGTTTATTGGGTAAATAAACATTCGTATTTTACATAAAAATGTTTTTTGAAGGTTCCTTGGGAAATAAGAGCGTTTCACTTCTATAAAAGTGTTTAGAGTTCCTAGGTATTTAAGTGTTCTTGACTTCAATAAATTGTTCTCGCAGGGTTCTTTAGGTGTTCTTTGGCTAATTAAATGTTCTAAGCTTCACATCAAAAGTAATTTTCGGTGCGTACCTCTCTATGTACTTATTGAATAACTACCATAGAGTTTAAATATAATTAACATGTATTCATTTGATTGAATATTAAATGCTTGTTAAAAGAATTTTTAAATGATGTACAAACTCAATTTTAATGTTAGAAAAGAACAAGTTAACGATGCAGTAAATCTTGTGCTTTTGGAAAGGAGTGACGTCGCTGTGTGTTATGACCTCCACGCTACGTGCACCTGACACCTGGTGCTCACACACGCGCCATCAAAAACATCAAAAGCCTCACAGAACCCTTCAGATCCGTCGCCTGGATCTCTCCACATTTCATCTCTGACATGACGGAGAGATGTGAGAGTGTTACGGCGCTCGCAGGAGTCGAGCGTCTTTATACCCTGGAGGGCGTTCCTCCCCCGGCTGAGCAGAGAACACTCCACTGTCTTCAGAGAGAGAAAAGGGAAAATCACCGCGAGGAGGCTTCAGGCTGCTGGAGATCTAAAATCTAACCAGAAACGCTGCGTGCCGAAGATTTCTGTTCTGCTAGTTGAAATGTACTTCCGGATGAATAAAAAAATAAATAATCTTTAACAAATAAAGAGCTGTAAGGATTAGCAGCCCACTGTGGTGTAGGAGAAAGAAAACACTCGCGCTAGGGACGTGTTGCTAAAGAAAAATAATCAACTCCAGGGAGGCAACAGTGACACAGGGGTTTATATTGTACCTTCTTTTTTAATTACACTTAAAATAAATAAATAAATAAATAAATAAATAAGTGTATCAGTCAATTAGCAAAGCGAGAGTTACGCCAACCTCCAAATGTCTGGATTTTTTTTTTTTACAAGCTTCCATAATGAAAGTGACTTCATATGTATAAAGTAATAATTGTGCCCCCCCCCCCCCCTCCCCCCTCCAATGTAGGTTATTAACATTTAGA
>JAQMYI010000034.1:1312150-1324206 GCA_030014275.1 Clariallabes melas | reverse complement strand
ATTTAGACTCAAGATCAAAAGAAAGGCAGTTTGAACTAGTTTGACTTAACCCTGCCCTTTTTCTATGCCCCGCCTCCTGACATTTTAGGCAGTGAAGCAGATCTGCTGGCGCACCTTCAAACCTAAATTTGTAAATAATTCCCGTTCTTTGTTGGTTGTTTAAAGCAAATTCATTATAAATTCTGTAGATGGGCTCAGTTCAGAATAATTCCACACCCTTTGAGGCCACGCCTCCTAAAGTTTAAAGACATTGTTGAACTATAATTCCACACTAATCTTGAATCAGGGGAAAAAATATATATATATTTATATATATTATGTTTTTATGTTAATTATTGGCAAAATTTCAGTAGGTACAGTGGTGCCACTTTGTATAACTCCAATATTTACAAAAATGTTGGTAGATGGGGCAAGTTTGGGATAACTCCACCCCCTTTCAGGCCACTTAAAGTTTGAAATAATTGGTGTGAATTATGCTGGACGTATTTTTATGAAAATGGAAATGTGTGGAACTTGTGGTAGGTGGAGCCAGTTTTTGAATACTAGTAAAATTTTAGGAGCTTTATGGATAAATACTCCCACTCTAAACTTTGATGGAAGTTGATGCAAGTGTATAAAAAAAATTTAACAAGTTAACTAAGATCATACAAATCTAGCTAGCTGTGCTAATATAACTTTTCTCTGGGAGTCACAATTCTGTTGTGCTCTATTAGGATGTACAGCAACATATAAAATAACGCAGATTACTGTGAATAGAAAGGGGCGTGGTCGTGATGGCTGGATGACATTTTGTCTTTTATACATAATTATCTTTCACGCATATTCTTAGCTCGTAGGCCATGCTAGCTGGTTCTGGATCCACTTTTATGCAATGTTTATTACTTCCTCATGATAATTTCCATCCCCATCTAGGAGTATTCTCCTGGGAACGCTGAAGAAGAGAAGGAATATGGAATGGATGAGTGTGAAGAGAGAGAGAGCGAGCGAGAGCAAAGGGCGATAACAATCCGGCGTTTGGCGTAAAGATCAGAGCGACGGCTCGGCCGGTGTTCAGTGTCACTTCACATCACTTGTCACAGGTGATGTCTCGGAGGAAAGATAAACGAGAGGAAGCATCTCTCTCTCTCTCTCTCTCTCTCCCTCTTTCACTTTCTTTAAATGCCAGTAAAGACCAAGAGCTTTACATGAGCAATGAAATGCCAATCCTGGTGAAGGAGGTCAGGTGGGTTTTCACCTCGTTTGGTGAGAATGAATTCAGACGTGTGGAAACGATCTGAATCCCTGAGGAGCAAACGCTCAGTCCGCACCAGGCCGCGTGGAAAAGGTTAGCGTGAGCTGAGACGCGGGTTTAACGTTCGACTTTAATCACAGCTTCACTCTCGTTACATTTACGACACTTGTCTTTTCTAATGCCTTAGAACTTTAACTAACAAACAGTCTAACAACTGAATGCTAATGTTAATGCTAACAGGAAGTAGCAGATTCTAGAATCTCAGTAAGCAGCTAGCAAACTGCAAGTGTAAATAGTTACCTGGAAATATTTTGTTATCATATAAACTGTTTAAAGAAATGGTGAAAAAGCACGTGGAATGTTTAGGCCACGCCTCCTAACTCCTACGAGATTCTGCTTGCTGCACTGAACAGAGCCGGTTCAGGCGTCGCTAGTGTCGGATACAAACTTAGCGCACAGTGCTTATTTGGTGGCTCTAAGAGGCTCCAAACTTGTAATGACTTTAACCTAATAACTTGAATGATACTAAATAAAGACGTGAACTTGTGATGTTGAATATGTTCCGGCTGTTTGTCGTTATAGTGCGTTTTTAAAATAAATCAGAAATATAGCAAAATAATTCCTTCTTATTTAGGGAAATCCGTCAAGTGCTCTTGTGTAGAAATCCTGAGCGAGGCAGCTCAGAGCGTCTCACGTCCTAGCGGCGTTGGCTAACCTCATTGTAATAGTTGTAATAGTAATCATTGGATTAAAAAGGGGTGGAGCTTAATTAAAATTTGATGCATTTTTATTTGAAGTAATGCTTAATGGTTGATCACTGGATAATTAGGATCAATTATTTTATTGCTTTTATTATTACTATTGCAGTAATCTGCAGCACTTTAACTCAGATTTAACTCAGATTCACGTACCCTACACATTTCCCACAATGCTCCTCCAACTGAGCGGTCAGTATACGAAGCATGAGGAGGACAATGCCATCTTGTTCCGGTAAATCATCAGGATTAATGTTCCTGAAAGCTTATTTGAGCCACGCTGCACAGATTACGCCTGAGCCTATAGAACTTGTGACCCGCCGATGGTCGGTTTCGGGCTTTCTCTGCGTTTAGTGATTGTAGACGGTCACTCGTGCATCTTAAATTCCACAAAATCCCATTTAGACTCGAAATTCAATTTAGAAATGGCACAAGCTCGGTGCATTACACAGCGCTGCGGGTGCGCGGCCCACATTTATGTTCATTTACTCTGTAAAGACGGCGGAAACGTGTAAGCTAGCGCATGCATTATGTGATGCACGGCCTGCTGAGTCGCATTAAACTACGCAATAAAACCGAAATGTACATACACCCATCAGCCGTAACATCAAACCCACTGACAGACTGACGTGAATAACACCCATTATCTGATTACAGGGACATCTGTCGCGGCGGGCGATATCAGGCAGCAAGTGAACAACCCGTTCTGGAAGTTAATATAACAACAGCTAAAGTCACTAAGATGTGAGTGACTTTATTGTGATGAAATTGTGATGTCTAAACGACTGGGTTAAAGAATCTCCAATACAGAATGGAATTGTCTAAACAACTGGAAATGTCTAAACGACTGGGTTAGAGAATCTCCAATACAGAACGGAATATCAAGTCAAAGATCGAGTCAAAAGGTTAAAATAAAAAATAAAAAAGTCAAGAGTAAAATCTAAAGTCAAAAGTATAAACACAAATTAAATGTAAAGTCAAAACCTCTAATCAAGTCAAACATCGAGTAAATCAAGTAAAAATTTTATTTAAAAATGAGTCAAAAAGGTTAAGGTGAAAGAAAACAAGTTGTCAAAAAAAAAAAAATGAAGTCAAAAGTAGAGATAATAAAGCGTCAAAAATGAAGTTGGGTCAAGTCTAATGTCAAAAGTTGAGGCAAGTCAGAAGTCAATTTAAAAAAAAGTCAAAAGTCAGGAAATTATATGAAGATTTAGGGCTAAAGTTCAAGTCGAGTCAAAATTAAAATAATACAAAAAGGCATCAAAATCAAGTCAAAAGTCCAAAATAAGCATATAATCAAAGGTCAAATAAAAAATTTAGTCAAAAATCTAAATTCTAAAATTTTAAGTGTAAAAAAATAAAACCAAAACACGAGTCAAAAAAAGAGCCTAAAAAGGGGCGGGGGGGAGGGGGTAGCATCACAGTACACTATAAAACAGAAATCTACATACGCCAATCAGCCGTAACATCAAACCCACTGACAGACTGACATGAATAACACCGATTATCTGATTACAGGGCCGTCATTCAGGGGGCGGGCGACATCAGGCAGCAAGTAAACAACCTGTTCTTGAAGTTGATATAACAACAGCTAAGCAGAAATATGTGAGTAATTTTTGCAAGGATTAAATTGTAATCTCTAGAGGACTGAGTAAGAGAATCTCCAGGTCTGGTGGGATGTTTCCAGTCTGCAGGGGTCAGAACTGACCAAAAGTGCTTCAGGAAAGGAAAACCAGTGAGACCTGGAGACAGGGCCGCGGGGAGCGAAGGCTAGCCCGTGTAGTCCCATCCGACCGGAAGACCTGCTGTAGACCTGAACCACGGAGCAATGGAGGAAGGTCACCTGGTCAGATAAATCATGTTTTCTTTTACATCAGGTGCATCATTTACGTGGATGAAGAGACAGAACCAGGATGCACTATGGGAAGAAGGGGAGCAGGCGGAGTCAGTGTGATGATCAGGCCGATGTTCTGCAGTGAAACCTCGGGTCCTGCCCTTTATGTGGGTGTTACTCTGACACGCCCCACCTACCTAAACACTGTTACACCCCTTCATGGAGACGGTGTTCCCTGATACCAGTGGACTCTTTCAGCGGGATAATGCACCCTGGCACGCTGCACACGCTGTTCGGGAACAGATTGAGGAACATGAAAAAGAGTTTGAGGTGTTGACTCCGCCTCCAATTTCTCCAGATCTCAATCAGATTGAGCGTCTGTAGGACGTGCTGGAGAAACAAGTCTGATGCATGGAGGCCCGATTTCACATCTTACAGGACAGAACTTTGCTGCTGATGGCTCAGTGTCAGATACCACACACACCATCAGAACTTTATTTGTTTTCAATTGTTTTTAATTGGAGGAGTGATTAATTTCGTAATTATCTATCTGCTTGTTTTGTTACATTAAGTTTTCAAAGTAGGTCGCATGGATTCTGAAAGCAGTAAGTGAGTAAACGCAGAAATGAGTTATTTTCTGGAAATAAAAATCTCGCACGCGTCTCTCGCGGGCTCTGAGACCGGACCGCAGGGGACATGAACTCGTTTCAGGCTTGTGATGAGAGAAGGTGAGCAGTCGCGCGCACGCCTACGCCTTCACGCAGGGGAACGGAGACGCTACACGCCGGGTGATGCGACATGATGGAATCCTCCTCCTCCTGCTCGCTGCGGAGAGGTCTCCGGATGAACTCCCGGCCCCGCTGGCGATCATTAGGCATTCCCTTTTAACAAAAGATGCAGAGATGTGAAGCGTTCCTCTCGATGTTTGTGAATTATTCAAAGAAAATTCACAAATCTGAAACCCAGAAGCCTGGAATTTGGGAAAATAATGTATCGGACGCAGGACGCGGATAAATAAAACAGCAGTCTGCCAATGTAAGGGGATTAAGATGCGGCGCAACGATAATTTGTCATCTCTGAAACCTATGAAATCCCAGGAAATTCGTAATAAGTGTTTACCGCATGCTGAGTGACTTTCCATCACTTTCTATTGTTTGTCTCCTTTTTTCAAAAACTTCTCGTATCCTTTATTCCCGCTTTCAAGCTTCCAGGTTCCGAGGTGAGTTCAGCCTCACCGCAGCACACAAAGCGGCGGATCCACGAGGATTCCTGGAGAAAATATAAAGAAGTTACTGCAGGCACAGAGAGAAGAAAACACCAGCATGTTTCAGGAGATGTGAAGACAAGGCCGCGTTTCGGTAGCAGAGGGCGGCTTTAACAAAGCTGCCAAAAACACAGCACAGTCTCCAGGCAATCAAAACCGCTGCTGATTAAATCAAAACACTGACGATGATAAAAAAGTTTTTAGAAAGAAAAGCCTACAAACAATCAGGGCCTGTGCAGCCTGCGTCTGTCTGCTGCGCGTACAAGAAAGGAAATATAAACCCTCAAACTTTTAAAACAAAAAGACATTAAACCTGCCACTAGGAGCCCACACACACACACACACACACACACACACACACAACCAAATATATTTGGATTGCAACTATGAAAAATCAAGTAGAATATCAAGTCAAAAATCAAGTAAAGTCAAAAGTTTAAAATAAAAAAGTCATGAGTCAAATAACATTTTTAAGTCAAAAGTATAAACACAAATGAAATGTCAAGTCAAAACCTCTAATCAAATCAAAGCCCAAATCAAACATCGAGTACTCCAAAAATAAATGATCAAGTCAAAAGTAGAGATTTAAAAAAATGTTGAGTCAAGTTTAATGTCAATAAAAAAAGGTTTGTGAAGAGCCGGGGCTAAAGTCCAAGTCGAGTCAAAACGAAAGTTAAAAAGGCATCAAAACCGAGTAAAAGTCCAAAATAAACGTAGCATCAAAATTCAAAAGTCAAACAGAATCAACATTTTAAAATAAAATAAAACCAAAACAGGAGTCCTAATAAAGTAAAAAAAAAAAAAGTCTAACATCAAGTTGGAATTCGATTTAAAAAGTCAAACCAGAACAACTTTCACAAATCAAGTCGATTCATGATTAAAGTCAAAACCCAAAAAAGTTGAGTTGAAGTTATTTTTTTTTTTTAAATCCAAATTAAGCATCAAGTCAAAATTCAACTTAAAAATGAAAGATTTATGTTTGTTTTTGAATTATTTGTAAAATTAAACTGTTATTTTGAATGGTTAAAAATATAATTGTTTGTTGAATTTTTAGTAAAATTCTAAATTCTGTGGATCAGATCGGTGAAGAAGTTTCTTGAAGAGGAAACTGTAGCGATTAAAACAATAAATCAGTTTCACCACACGCTGGATAAATAAATCTAAATAGTCGAACAGTAGTAAACATGCTAGCGGTAAAATTTATCCATGTGGATGAAGATACAAAAGTTCACCATCTTCGAATGTAATTTATTTTAACCTACGCATGTGTGTGTGTGTGTGTGTGTGTGTGTGTATTCCATATGCGTTGTGCTGTTTACTTTATATTCTAAAGCACGGCTAGGCTAGCTTCCCTCGCGGGACCATAACGCAGAGCAAACATTCTTCATCCTGCTCCGTTTGAGATGTAAAGTGCAGAGACGCCCGGCACCATCGAACACACAAACAAATAACAACAATAATAAACAAAAAAAGCTTTCCTGGAAAAGAAGAAGAAGACGAAAAAACAAATGCTCTCTGTTGCGATAAGCTTTGATGAAACGTAGTTCAAGGCGAGAACGCGTATTCGTCTATAAGTAATGGGACGCAGCGAGGGTCGTAAATAAAGCCAGGGGATGAACCGCCGCCCGCGCCGGCTCGTAAATGTTATTAATCAGGTGACTCGGTGGAGGAATGAAGCCAAACCAACCAAAGTCGCACCAGATCAGTGTTAGCATCAAACGGCACGCGGCTCAGAAACCCTGCTGAAGCGCACAAGCTGGAGCTAGCCGGAGTTAGCGTTAGCGTATCCTCCGGTGGGACGTTTCTTTGAGCTGGGGTGTAAATTTTTGATATTTCTCCCCTCGAGTCAAACAAATTACAGCAGATTCGCACAGAGCGAGCGTGCTCTCTGTCAGACCTTAGAGATCAATACATTCATTATTTAGCAACGCTCTCTCTCTCACTTACACACACACACACACACATTAAACACATCTGTTTTCCCACTGCAAAACCTGATTAACAATTTAACGTTTCTGATTTTAATTTAATATTACAGTAAAACTCTAGGAGGAGGAAAAAGAATCTAGAAAATGGCTCCTAACGTACATCCAGTGCCAATTCATCAGCTCCAAGAAATAAAATGGGGACTCTTGATGCACAAGTATTGGCACCCATTTCATTTCTTTATTATAGGAAGACGAGCACCATCACCCTAATATTATTGCGTGACTTTCACACATTCCTGACTTCGATCCCAAACTGGTACTGGTTGAGCTCATCTGTAATCCTCGGGTATAGTGCGCCCGAACAATGTGAAATGTAGTTCCTTTCTAAAAACAACAACAAAACACTTGTTAGCAATGTCTATGTTTCCTTAGGGGGGTGGTATCGGCTCTTTGGGACTTTTGTAGGTGGGCTGTGCCTCTTCATAAAGGATCTGTACATCTGTACATACAGGAGTCCATTGTTTTAGGGAGGATTTTCCCTGGCCCCTGATTTTCTCAATAATTTAGTCGTGATCAATTCCCACACATTTCTTTATCAAGGAGACGACTACCAACCGGAGAGGGTGAAGAATATCACATGCTCTCTCTGAGAGACGCGTCATCCCAACCGAGTGCATCTTTCTGAACCGCTGCTCATTACAACGTTGTGGAGCGGCGTAACATCCTCGGAGGAAAGTGTTATCCACCCCATCCGCTCTGCCTGAGCCCGCAGATGTGTTCACATTTCATTACTGACCCGAGTCCTTTGGTCCAAGTCCAAACCTGGTTTGTCCATTAAGACATTCATGTAGTATTTACGCAGACATAGCCATGACACAGATAGACAGGAGTGTGTTGAGTGAATAGATGGATAGATTGGAGAAGGTAGAATAAAGGTGGGTGAAAAGGATAAACAGACTCAAGTCCATTTCTCAAAACTGGATTTGTCTTAGCTTTCGGGAATAATTTGTCATCATCATCTATACCACTTAATCCTGTATACAGGGTCAAGGGGGGCCTGGAGCCTATCCCAGGAAATGAGGTGGGGTACACCCTGGACAGGGTGCCAATACACATACACACACTCACACACAATTTGGGAACGCCAATTAACCTAATCTGCATATCTTTGGACTGTGGGAGGAAACCGGAGCATCCGGAGGAAACCCACCAAGCACGGGGAGAACATGCAAACTCCATGCACACAGAGACGGGAATAGAACCTGGCTGGGAAACGAACCAGGACCCTGGAGGTGCAAGGCAACAGTGCTAACCACTAAGTCACCCTTCTGCCATTCAGTAACAATTAGACTTGGCAAACTGTTGTATTAGTCAAACTCCAGGTAAGGCTGATCCTGATTTATTAAGCGGTCACATGGACAGTTTGTTAAACGGCACGACAGTTTGTTTTTAAGGGTCAATCAGAGATTTGCTATAAGAGAGAGAGAGAGAGCGACTAAATTGACTGTCAGAAAGGTCATTTTCAGGGGTCGGCAATCAGCGCTGTTGAAAATGTCACTGAAATGAGACGGACAGTTTCTATTCAGTGGCACGGAGCGAAGGCGCAGGACGCTCGTCGCCTTGAAGTCAAATTTAATTGCCGAAGTCCCACAAGTAAATAAAAAGGTGACATTTCATGCCTTGTCCGGGTCCCGAATGCTAAATCAGCCGCTGGCCTCAAATGTCAAGGTAGAATAATTTAAACTGCTATTCCCGACTTAAAGTTTCCCTTTTGGCCCGAGAAAATCACAAAGGTCAGAGCGTGCGCTTGACTCCGCTCGTGTCGCCGGCGCGTGCTGCAAATCGAGCGATCACAAATCAGGAGTCCTGAGGAACTTGTTGAAACACATAAACGATGACTTAAACAGCTGAACACGAGCAAATGAGCATCGCCGAGCAGCGAGGATCAGAAGCAGGACGCGCTCGACCGCCTTCGGGGAGATACGCCTCTCTGATTAGTGGAACATGCTCACGACAAACTCGTCGCACAGTACACGCTAGCTAGCGCTACGATCTCATTCTCAGTGTTAATACACGTCACTTATGTCTGGGAGAAAGACAAAAAATTTTTTTAACTGAACGATAAGTTTATCTGAAGCTAGTTCGGGTTCTGGATTTATTTGTGCAGTACAAGAAATGTAAAGTAAAAAAGCAAAAAATAAGTAAAAAAAAATAAACTAAGTATGATTGAGTAGGGTAAAATACAGTGAAAAAATTATTATAAAATTGTATAAAATAAATTGAATTTAAGAATTCAATAAATTATTATTGAATTATAAATTATTATTCTTCATTTATAATTAAGAATAAATAATATTCTTATATTTCATATTATTTATTTAAATATTTTCTTTTTTAAATGTTTAGGTGCTGGATGGTCATACAAGCATTTCACTTCATATCATATTGTTTATGACTGGATGTTAACTTTTTGAATTTGAATAAAGTTTAAACTTAAAACAAAGTTAAATAATGTGAAAGAAATTAACTTAAATAGCATTTTACATTTAAGTTATTTCTAAGTTAAATGTAAAAGGGAGTTAAGTTAAAGTAATAAAGTTTAAGTTAAAATAAAATAATAGTGAGCAAAATGGTGTTTAAAAAAATAAATAAAGCAATAACACTAATAGTCATGTGATGAGGTTTAAATGAACTTAATAAAACCTTGATCAAGAAAAAAAGAAAAGTTATGTCGTGCTGAAGTAGAGCTCATTTCCAGCGTTTGTTCAGAATTAACATCTCGTTATAGAGCGGGTGTGAAGAAACACTCAGACGCTCGCTAAATTAGCCTCACTAGCGCTCCGTTACCTTACTCCACTTGCGCGTGCGATTAACAAACGCACCCTTAATGCACTTTGATTGCCGAGTGATTGTGTGCTTTGGGGGATAATTAGGCAGGAGACGTCCGCCTCGAGGGCGGCTGGACCGAAGCAGGACGCTGTGTTAGCGCAGGTCAGCGGCGCTCGGCTTCACTCGATGGGATAATTATTTACGCCCAGCTTCGTTTGAGGCTGCTGATTGCGGAGACGCTGTAGATTCAGCGAACGAGTTGAGAACTAGTTAATTGGGGATAACGATCTTTTACAGAGAGAGAGAGAGATTATGGAGAGCGTTAACGCACACAGTAACACTAACGTTTCTTGATATGATCACATTGCACAGCGGCTAGGACGGAGTTCTGATCCATGTTAACACGAGGAATAAAAACAGCATGTAGTAGTCAAGTGTAGTAATTGTTTCCACTATAAAGTGGATTATTTTCCTATAACAGCACGTCCTCAAGGGATTCAGAGGGATTTTTCTGATGGGTAGGTTAACGCTGTGTACAAAATGTGTTGAAGCTTCATCAGTTCATTATCGCTGACAAGCGAGCAAAGCTAATTTATCATGTAACTAATTTTTTACAGTTATGTTCAACATTCACAAAAAAACTCTAGAAAGTAATCAAAACGATCACATCGCAATGCATCAAGACATTTCTATGCTACACAGTATGTCTCATGATATTTAAGCTAGCTAACAAACTGCTAGCAAAACAGCAGAAACGGTAAAACAACAACAAACGAAAAACTAATAAATAGAACCCTTTATTTAAAAAATGCTTAAGGACAAAAAATAGCTAATTTTAAACATCGAAACAAGAAATTAAATAATTAAAATAAAAGTGAAATATTAAATACAAAAATAATTGTAGCATTTCTGTCAACAGAATCATAGTGACTGATAAAAAAACATTTATTACAGCAGTTAAATAAATAAATATATTTTTTAAATATGTAATATTTTGTAAAGTTTTCTGTTTATTTCTTAATCTCTAAAAAATACATTATATAACATTTATATACGAGTTATAAATGTTAAGACTGTCACATCTGCCTTTTCCAGTCCATTACAATTTGTTTATTAAAAAAATATATTGGTGAAAACAGGAAGAATGTTTTCTCATATCTATAATAGTTCAATAGAAACTTTTCGTCAGACTTTATGTAAATATTAACGCAAAGTATTTTGTGTATTTGCAGCTCTTGAATGAAGCCTGAGATCGACGTTGCAGCATTTACGTTTCCTTCCACACGTGAGCTATACTTCATGAACTCACGTGTGAAGCAGAATCATGCTTCTTCAAAAACTTAGCTCTTCTTTTATCTTCTGTTCAAACCCACCTGCTTAGAGCGGCTCTTCACCAGCTCCTGCTGCTCCCTCGAGGACGTCGAGAACTTCCATGCGTATGCTAAAGAAAGCATACCACTACAAATCTTATTTTATTTCAATGGAAAAACAGCCAGTGCGGTTTATTTTTTGTGTGAGATGATGATACCTCACCGGGTTACAGAGGAAACCTGGAAGATTTGATCATGCACAGAATCAAAGATCAGGCTTACTTTACTGGGTTTATATTTAACAATATGAAATGCAGAACTTATCGCAGACTGCTGCTGGATCTTGGGCTGTGATTGGTCAGGAAGCTGCGATTTTAATAAGAGGCTGATAACCTTAGAATTAGTGTTTATAGCTGCTACAGTGTAAGTGAGAACAGGAACTAAACATAGTGAACATAACGTTAAAGCAATTGTAAAAAAAAATTAATAAATAAATAGAAAATAAAATGGGTTTTCAAGAGGAAACAGTGAGTTTGCTACAACACACCAACACGCTGTTGATTATTTTAGCATAGCAACACGACTCTCAGTGGTCTACACAAGATTAGCTAACTTTCTAGGAACATAGCTGCTGCTGCTTAATCTTATTAAGTTACCTTAAGGTTATCTGAATGATATTGTACAGGTAACTCGATAGCTCGGCTATATACAGTATATTTAGCTATTACTAGTGTAAGTACCAGTTGTTGATGGTTAAAGAGTTTGTAGAAAGAGTTAAAAGTGTTAAATCTAATAATAATCTGTTGATCTTTAATGTAATCAGTGATGTTATTATTATTATTATTATTATTATTTGAGGTTGAAGTCCACGTCCATGTCTGTGTGTCTTTCTGTACAGCAGAACT
>JAQMYI010000034.1:1294045-1312083 GCA_030014275.1 Clariallabes melas | reverse complement strand
GTAGCGCATTAGTAGATTATTATAAAGTAGATTATTAAATCCAGCACATAACTGTTCATAACATCACTTTTACTCTACATTTAGATTCACTGATGGTGCAGATTAAACTTCAGGCAGAGATCTAAGGACTGCAGGAGATTCAGTACATTACAGACAGACAGTTTTGTGTGATGCTGCGACAAAATCTGTACAGACAGAAATGTTTCTGAGACGGGTTTCTGGTCTTCCAATGGATGAAACATAAAGATGTCACTGAAAGAGTGAGTTCTGACCCAATGTACAGACAAAACCTCTCTATAATATATTGACAATCTCCGGCAGCATAAAGAGATTAACCACATTTCATCACACCAGCCAGTTACTCAGGGTTTCACCACCACACACTTTTACTTCACCATTTGATTCCCAAAACATTTTATTTCCAGTAGAATAAAAAAAAAAAGTTAATTGTTAAAGACACAATGGTCCCTGAGGTGCTTTAAAGTAAAACACTGGCACGCTCCAGCGGCGACATTCCAATCATGTAGAGTTGGACTTTTTGGAGACGAGTCTGAAGCCACACAGCAGCTCGACCCCGCGTTCCGTTTACAGCTGGATTCAGCAGCTGCATCAACACCGCTGCGTGTGAGTTCTGCAGCTCGGCTCGGGCATGCGGGCGGAGGATCCCGACTGAAAACAAGCCGGGCTTTGTGGTCGAGTTGAGCGAGGGCAGATGGTGGCACTGATGACTCCGGCTGATAAATCGTAAATGTTAGCTGATGTGGGCGGAGCTTATGGTAGGACCGGGAGCGTGTATGGCCTTTTAAAGTGCTTTCACTCAGGAAGGGGAGAGATGACGAAAATATCACATGAGGGTCTGTAACCCGGCTTTAATCTATGATACACGAGATAAGACTCTCCATTTAAATAAATAAATAAATAAATAAATAAATAAATATTTAACACACGTTTGATACTTTATTTTTAAAAAAGTAAGTATTTTAAAAAGTAATTTAAAGATGTTTCATTCAAATTTTGTACTTTAATGTTTAATTATTATTTTTAAATCATAGTAATATTTTTTTTACTATAAAACTGAAATGACGGGAAAAATCTGTACATTTTTATAAAATAAGGAAATTCCCAATAGATGCTCTATTCCATTCAGGTTAAATTATTCTATAAATAATAAAATAATGTTTTACTGCTATATCACGATATCTCAGTGAGGCGTAGCTTCAACGGGACTGCTAGCGGGCCACTTGTGGGCGTGGCCTGTAGAGTCTAACACAGTAACTTGTGATTTCTACACACAAACACTCGATGTTCCTCCATAACTGTTAATCTGACTGAAAGAGGACGTTTTTTTCTTCTCACCCATAAACGAAGCAACGTGACCGGTTCTGCTCTGTTTGGATTTAACAGGTGTGAACGCGGTGTGAGATTAAAACAGGACGTGACCTTGTTTAAACATTTAAACCTCATTAATTTTTATGCTCAGTAAAACAATTACAGCAGATTATCCGCTCCTCCTTCATCCTTATCAGGTGAATTTAGTCCAGTCCAGATTGGATATTCTCTTCCTCCAGCCTTATCATCAGTCACGCCCGCTTAATTCATGGTGTTCGGTCAACCATGTGCTTGGTGGAAAATGCAAAGAAAAAAAAAAAAAGATGTTAGAGCAGAAGAAACATGGAGAAGATCTCGAGCATGAAAACTGAGGAATAAACATTAACCACGCTGATGCATTTCCACTGGCCGTGCCTGCAGGGGATCCTGGTCACCATGGCGACGTTTTCTAGCGCGTGTTAACAAGCCGGATGGGCCGACCTGACCAGAGATCATCAGCAAGATGTACTGGTCTTAGTGTCGCATAAATCTGCTCTAAATAGGACAAGTGATAATCGGCGCGTAATCCCAAATGGCTTTGAGGACTAATAACACAAAATTAGAATCAAATCCGACTCACGTGTCCTTCAGAGTGTTGAAAATTGTTTATCTCATAAAAGTTAGAAGAACATTGAGTTTTTCTTGCCTCTTGATGGTTGGTTGAAAAAAAACTTGCGCTTCACAGCTTCAACATTCGAGTCTCCGCCTCCTTTTACGGACTGGACGCACCAGTGACGCACCGAATAAACATTGGATGCTTAATTAATATCCTTGACTAATTCACTAACGATGCAGGACGGAAAAAAATGTCTTTTAGGTAGGAATGCTGTTAGAGTGATTTTCAGCAAATTCTAAATCTTAGCAACAGAAATTACAAAACTAAACATTAGCTTCAACGCTGCATTTGTAAGCAAAGTAAAGTGGGTGGGGCAAGTAAGACAACGCTAGTTCGAGTTCAAGCACAGATGTGGCGATGGCTAACGATGTTAGCGAGGGGCAGCGCAACAGTGGTAAGTTGTTATTTTAAGCACGGCTGGGATTGTGGGAATTTAATGGGAAACCATGGCAACCAGCAGGAACACAAGATGCAAAATGGCCGACTAGCAACCGAAGTGAGTCTTTATACACATCAAGTGTGCCCTGCGATGGATTGGTACCCTGTCCAGGGTGTACCCCGCCTTGTGCCCGAAGCCTCCTGGGATAGGCTCCAGGCCCCCCGCGACCCTGATTATAGGATAAAGCGGTATAGAAGATGAATGAAAAAAAGTATCAAATTGCACTCGTTGTCAAAAACAGATTCAGGGAAGATAAAAATCTTCAGGCTCCTCTTTGAGTCATCAATGTTTTATATGGTGATTCTCTATTCCCAGAATCCACAAGAGGTTCTGCAAGACGGAGGAAATACAGGTTGTAGATGAAGCCAGATCAATACATCAAAATCAAACAGGCCGTAACGATCAAATGAGAATCAAGGGGTCAGAGTTCACGGACGTGGCTCTCTTTGTCAACATCAAATGTCGGGTTGTGGTCGGCCCGGGGGCGAGCGCTGTTCAAACAGACGAGAAGTCTGCGTTCTGCTTCAGAGAAGAGGCTTCTGCTGGAAGGGTGCAACCTCTTCTCCACAACCTCTCATTACCAATTCCAGGAGATCTTCTCTTCTAGGAGGAAAAGCAGACAGGAGCTGATCACAGGCTTCCATAAAAGAGATCAAAATCAACCGAGATGCATATCTGGAGAAAAATACATGAATAAGAAAGTGCTTTCATGGTGTCTGAAAAGAAATCTGTTTATTTCAGAGGAGATTTCAGGACCGTGGAGAGATTGTACAGACCATTGCTTATGAGAAACTGGAACAAACACACTGTTCTCGCCGCATGTTTACGCAGAAACCAAATCAAAATATTTCAAAATATCCTCAGAACTTTCATGATTCGTGTGGTGGTTCCTGTCCGTCTGAAACATTCGTCTATTCATCAGAGTGTATCAGAGACCCGGAGGAAAAAAATACAATAAAAATCAATGCACATGCTTTTGTGTTGAAGTATTTAGGCTTTAAACTGTTTCCTTTTTACTTCGTGAGAAACTGACTTTACAACAGCAAAAAAAAAAAATCTTTCATTGAGGAACCTCATCATTACGAGCTCGGCATGATTAAAAATCCCATTAAATAAAAATAAATAAAAATAAAAGTTCCATTCTCATACCCTCAAAAGAACTCCAGCCCAGCAGGGGGCGTTTGTTTGGTGTATGTAGTGAATGATAAAGACCGCAAAATGACCAGATTTTGAATGCGTCCGAGCTAGCTGCTAGTTCTCCCCGATCTTATTTCGCAGTCTGATTTGCGGCGCAGCGCCGAACGTATTCTGCTGTGGGATACATGCAAGTTAGCATTTTTCCAAAAGTGCATTTTTTTTTTGCATCCGGCCACCAACACTAAGACAATAATGTCCCTATACATGTGGGCGTGGCCTGGGTTTGAGCTGTCATTAACTAAGTCCTCACTTGTGTTGTGTGTGTAAAAGCTTTGGTGCTGATTCCCGAATTGTGAACAAACACCCACAGTCAATTTCCAGCTATTACATCAACCTCAAGTGGTCACTAATGGTAAGAAAAAACAGAACTGAATCTTGCTTTGAGCTGTAGATGTGTTCATTAATTTAAGCTTACATATCGTGACATTTCCAGGCTTTCACCCAGAGGAGAATCCGGGTTCCTCGCTTTGATGTCTATTTTCCCGTCTCGCTCAACGTCTCTGCCCTGTTAATTGACATTATTTGCTAAGTATGTGAGCGGCAGAGGAACGGGGGGGAAGGAAAACGCCAAAGTGTTGCGCGGGTAGCTTGGAGGTGACATCGAGAAGCAGGCTGTTAACATGGTAATGTGCCTGCGCTGCACTGCTGCAACACGTCTTTACGATGTCAGGGAGAAGACGGCGTGATCGAGGCCTGTGACAGCACGCAAAGAACCATTAGCCCGTCTCAAACTGACATCTCCCCATCTTGTTATTAGGAACTGATGCAATGAGAATGCAACTCCGTCTCTGCAGTGTCGCTCTCGCAGCTCTCATTGTGGCGCTAATCAGCGGCAAGGGACCTCGCTGGGGGGTCTCCGCGGGTTCGAGACGAGGACCCCAGGTTTAATCAAAGGGCAACACCGCGTAGGATCGCAGCCCCTCAGCAGCCGTATTGTACCCGTCTCGCGGTGGTGTAGAAACCAATCGATTACCTCCGTAAATTTGGAGGACGCATTAAATGCCGAAGCAGAGAGAGAGGTGTGGAGTGAAAAACAGCTGAGCTAAATCACGCGGCACACGCAACTGTGTCCTCCGAGACGAGCGTTTCTAGCAGCTCATTCGTCGCGTATGCTCGGAAACTCCAGGGGAAGACGACTGTCAGTGGAAAGGGCACTGCAGGTTCGAGAAGCGAGACAGGAGGAAGCAGCGGGCCTCTTCCTTTCTCGAGTCGGTCTAAAGATATGCTCATTAAGGGTGTGAGAGAGCAGGAACTGACAGGAATCGAGAGCTAGTCATGACAAGTCTCGCCGTCTAAAAAAGGTTAGAGGACTCAAAAGCAATATCTCACCTTTCCATGGCTTCAATCTGGCGCACGCTGGCCCGTGTAGCCTCCCGTCAATATCCCCGTCTCGCAGATCGCAACAGCGCTGCGGTGCATTTGTGGTGTTAAACATAAATGAGGACCAGCCAGCACCCGAATACCTAAAGCTTGATTGCGTATTGTTTTTCTGTTGGATTTTTCTCGACATTTGAGATACACCACAATCTTAATAAACCTGAGTGTACGTAGCACAGCGAGCTAGCTAACTATAGAGAACAGTGAAGAGGACATCTATATATTTTTTAGCACTGGTGGATCTCTCACCCATGCCGGCCCACTTAAACCAGGATGATTTGAAACCTAGCGACTGAAACATTGTGCTTGGCATGAGTTCAGGGCGGTGTCGCGCGCCATTGCTGCTTTTGTACCAACTAATCACAACCCGGAGACGTTCTGCACATCTGAGTGACGGATAAATTGATGTTACTCACTTGTTACCCACAAAACCTCCAGCTCACACAAACTCAGGCCACTTACTGTACATCCACATAATTAAACTCCAAACTGAATGAATGAGGCTAAACCCTGCCGATGAGACATGTTTACTGCTGATGAGCAACTACGGCTATGAATCAAGACATGCCCCCTGGGGGCGGGGCTTATATGCATTAAAGAGCATTTAACAGAAAACTAAACTTCTCCACAACTAATATCCCTGACCTGTCTGGTGTGTTCCTTGGGCTTCACGATGCTGTTTGTTCACTAATGTTCTCTAACAAACCTCTGACCCCCCCATACTTTTTGATTATTTATATTTAAAAAAAAAAAAAAAAACAAAAAAAAAAAAAAAAAAAAAATATATATATATATATATATACAGTAAATATTTATATAATTTTCTTTCCACTTTGTGTTGGTCTGTCACATAAAATTCCCATAAGATACACTTATGTTCACAAACTCAGTAAAGGAAATATTCGGATCGTTTGTTTGCCGGTGTGGTACGACACCGTCCTCGGGTGAGATCTTGCACCTGTCGGTTGAGGCTCTGTCCGTATTTGCTTGCGTTTCATTAATTTCCCTGATAGCAAACCTCACGGAACACAAGCCAGGCCTCCTCTTCTGTGATCTAAAAACCTTGTGGCTTTCTTTTGTTCATCTAAAAGAATACATCGGAGGCCGTTTGCAGAAGGACGTTTGTCTAAGCACAGAGTTCATATGAAAAGAAAATGAGGGCTGCTTTTGTTATCAAACTGCCTATGCAAAAACGCAACGTCGACTCATGGACGCGGACTTCAGACACGCAAATAGCAAATCTATTCAAAACGACGTTTGCAGAACAGCTAACGTGGAGCGAAGGTGTGGAGCATCACGGTACGACAGAGTCCAAGCGCTTACACGTTGAAATGTAAGCATGGCAACACCACAATAACAACAACAACAACAATGCAAATGACAAGATGATAATCTTCAGCTTTGTGTTTTACATGAACCAGAATGCAGCTTGTTGCATGAACAAATCACAGCTTCACCTTTGACACTGGAGACTCCTTCCATCAAGTGCAAATGATGAAATGTGTAAATGATGAAATGTGTAAATGATGAAATGTGTAAATGATGAAATGTGCCCTGTAAAGAAAGAAAACGGTCTGTAATCGATGCTTGTATGCTGAAAAAGTGGATAAGCTGTTACTATGGAAACCCATGATGAATCAAAACAAGTGTGTTAACTTAAACCTGCGGAAAATTAATCAGCAATGTGATTATTCTTGTTTATGGGATATAAGAACTCCTGGCCTGGATCCACTCAACCTGCAACTTGGTTTGGGATCCGGCATCGGTAAATAGTGTCACGGCTTTCTGCTGATGAGGCTTATTCATGTTCTCCCCCTCCTTCAAACCTGCCTCGGAGAGATACGGACCCTCGGCTGTTTAAGGAGCTACGTTTCTCTCAGAAGTGCGACTCAGGGTCTTATCTGAGGAGGAGGAGGAGGAGGAGGAGGAGCTGCTTATCGTCCTGAGCTCTGGAGAATGTCCTGGCTGGAAATCAAACAGCGAGGCCGTGACTAACCTGATTAGGTGTGTCAGGGGGCAGGAGTCGGGCCCGTCCTGGATCAAGTGAGTGTCGAAAGAGCGAGGGAGATTATCCAGCCTTATTAGATGAGGAGGGATGGAAGGAGGAGGAGGAGGAGAGATGAGGTGTGAAAGAACAATCTTGTTTTTGTCCCTTTACAGGCGCCACCTGGTTCAGTGAGGAAAGCTCAGAGTCAGCGTTTTTGACACGGCAACAAAAATCCCGTCTAAAGCCAGTGTACAGTACGTCTAAAGTGGCACGAATTGTGGTCAGGGCTCGGCTGACCTCCATGTCTCCAGTAACAGTCAAGAACATCTTCAAGATGGAGGAGGTTTCCACTTTATGGTTACATGATGATGACAACAAAACCGAGGACGATATGTTTTTTGTTTTGTTTATTAAATTAAAGAGAGAAAAAAGAGAGGATGGTGAGAGAACAAGTGTTTATAGATTTGATGTGAAAACAGGAAGTCATTCATTTCACCGGCATTAACTTTAAATAAAAAAAATTAAAAAGCAATGGAAGCAAAACTGAAAGTTGCACCTCCCCCCCCCCACCACCTCATCACCCACCACTATTCTGACATCCTACAGTCGGACCCCTGTCTCTGGAGCGTGTGTGTGTGTGTGTGTTGGAGGATCGCTGATGTTGTTCCTTGCGAACAAGCAAAGCTCGCGTGTAAAAAAAACAGAAAAAGACAGATCTAGGGTTAGCGCGGGGAACGTGCGAGATGAAAAGGGTTCTGCCACTTTCCCTACACGGCTTTTGTCAGACTAGATAAACTCGAGGCGGGAAAATGGAAATGAATCCTTTTGAGCGAGGAACCCTCGGCCTCAGTAGACTCTGGAATCCTGAGATCATTAAATCTACCGCGACCTAGAAACGGTTTCTTTCGGAACAAAATAAAGAGGATTGTTCTCTTCACGCCGAGCCTTCTGCTGCATCATCACAAAACTGTGCATTTATTTAATTATTTATTAATTTTTGGCGAAGTTTCTGGCTCTGAGCACGTTGGCGGATAAAGTGCTTCGCTCTGACAGTTACGTTACTCCAACACACATCACATCACACATCATACAGTACACCTCATGAGATTAGTGTTTCAACCTGAAAAACTGTAACTGTGTCTCCGGCAGCACTGGAGGATTCTGGGTAACTCCTGTCAGTGCTGCCCTACATGACTCTCTCTGGTTTTTGGTTAATTCTATCCATGAGGAGACTTGAGAGCTGCAGGTTGACGTTAAATTAACCGGAGATGTCAGGAGACTCCGGGAGCAGCACCACAACACAACCCCACAACACGACACATCCTTTCAGCTTAAGGTTTTGTTTTACTGTATATTTCTCTCTCGTTTTTCTTGTTCTGTTCTCATCTTCCGTTTGCACAACATTAGAGGCTGCAGAGATAAAAAAAAATAATCACTGATTAATTAGTAATGCTGAGAAACAGCAATTAATTCTGCAGGAACCCGTCAGGCCCTCGATGAAGATGAAGATCTTTTTACGCTAAAAGGAATGGAAACGTTCAAAAGTTACGATCTCATGGGATCAGCGTCAACGTCACCCTCCAGGTTTTCTCTTGGCTGATCCTTACAGAAATCAAGCCAGGGAGGCGAGACGGGCGTCAACGGGAAGCCGTGACATCATCACCAGGGGACGACAGGCATGACGAGAGGTTGTTCACTGACCCGGCACTATGCAGACGTTTAACAGATATTTCCTGATATCGGTATGAATAAGAGTGGGCGTGTTTTCATTGAATCAAATTTCATATTTACTACACGTTCCTCGGACGTTCTTCATTTGTAAATTCCGTGAACATTAAACGTCAGTAAGAACTTAATTACTACCCTAAAAACACTCGAGGCATGGTTCATCGAACACGCCGTTGATTTACCGGCGGTGTCTAAATTTTGTTGTCCTGCTTTTAAAACATGAGCTTCCTGTAGAATCGTTATACCAGAACGGAATTTTGGCATACGCTCTTTTCCAGAAGGGTCTTGCTCAAGGGCCCAACAGGGGCAGCATGGTGGTGCTGGGGTTAAAACAGCACCGGAACAGGAGACCTTCCGATCAGCAGTCCCAGAGCTTTACCATCGTTTTAGTTCAGATGGATTATATAAGAGAGTCTCCAGTACTAATGACATTACACCACCTTGACATGAAAAACTTATCTCCTCCAAGTAGAGCTAATATTCAACTAAGTCCACTTTATAAAACGCACTCCAAGTTTTCTTTGACTCTTGTCCTTAGCGAAACGAACCCCGAAACACTCGTTTGTTTTCCCAGTTAAACAGAAATTAAACAAAGTGGATGCGCCATAAAGGCAGACGCAATTAGCCCTCGCGATCAGTCTAAAACCCGGACGACGATCCGTCTTCGGCCCGCATTTAATTTCACCCCCCATTATGTCCTCGTAACGACATTACGGCAAAGCAAATGGTGCAACTTATCTTCAATTAGTCAGAGTTGTTGGTCATTAGGCCGGAGCGGGATGGGGAGCTAAGTGCCACGGAGACTCGTGTCAGCGCTAATTAGACAGCTTAGCTTTACGGTGCCTTCAGTCACATGCTCAAGTGATTAAACCATAACGGTGCGTGTCTAGATGAGGGAATCGTCTCAGGTTGAGGAGCAGCTCAGGACTCCGACCATGCTGAGGAAACGGTGTTACTTTTACTATACCAGAACCGAATACTCTGACACTGGAGACTCCTTCCATAAGTCCCAGGTTCAGGTTTGGGCACCGACAAGCTTTTTAACATCGCAGTTTATAATCTGATCAGTGACCAAACCGCCACCGAGACATTCTGCTCACAAATGATCTGACTGTCTACCCAAGACTGTAAGAAGACAAACAAGCGTGTCAACTTAAAGTCAAAAACATAATTTGAAATGCACGCGAGGGACCAGTGCGCGCTCTCTCTCCCTCTCTCTCTCCAACAACGCATCCTGCAAAGGGTGTGCACGGATTAGATAAACAGGCCAGAGACTCCAATCTGAGACACGAGGGCCACCCGGCTGAAAACCACCACACACACAAACACACACACGCATTCCCGTGCCAAGTCATTTCCCTACAGAGCCAACCGCTGTAGCACTAAACACACACACACACAGATTCCCACAGAGGAAGCGACACATTTAGAGTAAATGTATTGGCTGTACCCAGTAATGCGATTTTTGCGTGTGGCGAGAGGAGATGCTTCTCATTTGCAATCTTGACTCTTCTGCTCTTATTAGAGCAAAACCGAATACATTTGTGCCTCGTGTAAAGCACTTCGGTTATTGACGCCCACAGCGAGAGCACTTTCGCAGGAAAGCCAAGAACCGATTATTCCCAAACTCTTCCCTGATTACACCAATTACAGTAAACGAATCAGATTGACAAAGTCTTTTTTCCTTCGCGGATGAGCGCGCGCTGTGAATGTTTTTGCTCTTCAAGCTTCTAAGTTTCTTTTGGCCTCATATAAGATGTTGGCTTTTGTGTCCCTCCTTTGCTTTGCTTGTCGAGATTGTCCGCTAGTTCCCAGTTTTGTGGGAGGTCCAGACCCAGGCCTTGATCTCCAGGGCACGATCCGTGCTCGCGTGCCCGTCGTGGATGGAGTACACACACGCGCACACACACTCTTCATTTACTGTAAAGATAAAACATGAACCTGACACGCTTCTAAAAAAAAAACCAGACCTGAGAAGCGAGCTTTGTTTATGAGCTCACGTCCCCGAGGGAGAATGTGACACGGCACTATTTGTAGGAATGAACTTTCAGCACCTGCAATAAGCCGGCGAGCTGGCAGCGGTGAAGCTCTGAGTCATCTCCAGATCACAGCCTCAATTTTTATTTTTTTTCTCCGCCCAAAAGCCAGTCTCAGACTTTATGCATAATGTATGTGAATCTTCTTCAGCTGCAATAAACGCCCGAGCTGCCCTCCCGGTACAGAACAATTCCCCCTTTTGCTGTGTTTACCGAGAACAAATAGCGTTTTTATATTCACTTGCACGGCGACATTGACCCGTCAATCTGTCCCGGCTCGTTCCCCGCCGGAGCGACGTTTTTGGCGAAGCTGCCAATTAAACAGCAATCTCGGCAGCGCAGCAGGGGGAAGGGAGGGAAGTGGACCCCTGGAAAGATGCGGAAATCTGTCGCGTGCCGCCTGGCAGCAGGGGAAGATTGTTTGTTTAAAATTAATTGACAACATGCCTGGAGGTCTCGCATGCGACACGCTGTCATTCAGAGGCAAACAAGCGCGCGGGGCCTAAGCACTCATTAACTATGGACACGAGCCATCAAAGACTGATGAGCAGCCTGTCAGTCGGAGAGCTGCGTCATCCCGGGCTCTTACTTCAAGTCATATTGGCGTTCCTGAACTTATTCCTGTTTTCCCTGGTGCCACCTCACATAATCCCAGCGGACGCGGATCAGGGGTTCCATCCGAGACAGACGTCCCTGTTCAGTGATGCTCTCTGACAGCGCGAAGTTCTGGGATCCTCCAGAGACGCCTCACGTCGACAAACAGATGAACTAGAGAGGCTGGGGAACAAATCCCAAGGTGTGGGATAGACAGAAGCACCTGGTGAGCAGAGATTTTGGTGTTGAAAGTGGTATAGCTTCAGAAAAACAAGTTAAGAGCCCGTTGATTATAGCCCAGTTTCTTTCTTTTAAAAGAAGACTCACCTGAGAGACATTTGCATTTCATAAGCCAGGTACAGCTGCGTCTTAGCCGACCTGACCGAAGAATCCAGGCATTGTCCAATCCATAATCCCCCCCATTATATTCTTTACAATCTTTACATCCTATATATCTTGTACAAGAAATGGTCTTGTACCTCATAGACTACACACTATATGATTGTTTGGTGGAAATCTATTAGATTTAATTCTGAAATTTTGCTCGAAAACAAGGGTTGGCCAGCATTCAGAGCTCCCACCATAGCGGCCTGGGTTCGACTCCCAGCAAACCTGCGCCAAATCCAAATATGCTAACCTGGCGATCTGCTGTGGTGACCCCACAAAGTGGGCGTGGTTAAAACAAGAAGATAAATCATGATTTTTGGCGAGCAGGGTGTGATTCCTGTCCCATTCAGTCTCCATTATCGCTTGATATATTTGTAAGCCAGAGTTTTCACCTAACTCGCTTTTTGTCTTTTCCTCCAGAGCACAAAAAAACTCTGGTTTTGTTTTCAGCGTCAACTCCCCTGTGATGTAGCTTTTACAGTGCAACACACGCACGAACTTCATTCCTCAGCACATCCCTAAACAATCGAGACGCTCGCAGACATCCAAGATCCTTTAAATAAATCTGCATCATGGTAATAATTTACTTGTCCTTCAAACCTAATAGATTTCAAACCTCAGATTTAACTGAGATTAAATCTTTCCCCTCATGGGATGGCGAATCATTTTGAATCCACAACATTTTGCTCGAATCCAGGAAGTCTGCACATTGTATGCGGTAGGACGCGTCAGATTTGTCGTGAGACGCCAACTGCGCTGCCGTATTTGAAGTCATTCCCAAATTATATTATAAAAATAATTACAAACATAAGAGAGGAAAAGAGAAGGAACTGGACCAGACAATGCTTTCAAGATTAGAGCGTTTGTTGCTTTTTCATGCTTTAGAACATCTGGTTCTTCAGGTTCTTCACTACCATAGCTCCGACTGATGAACTTCCAAGACCTTGACCTTCTTCAAGTTCTGGAACAGCTCTATGCCGGCAGTACAGTGGCACATTCGTCATGACGGACGTAGTGGCCTTCAAATAGAGCATGTGATGTGGACCTTGCTGAAACAGGCAGCAAACTGGGTAGGAACTCTCTGAGAGGGTTCCAGCAAACTACACTTGGTTCATCAAGCAAAACGGTATCCATGAGATTCCCAGGTGAGGAATTCGCCATTGTCTTCACAAACTGTTATCGAAATGGGGTTGACGCACCACCGTTTTTGGCTCTACAGGAAGCCGTGGAGAACATTCAGTATCCTTAATTACTGTATTTACGGTTTTGTTCCTCTAATTAAGGACAGCTGATGTTCTCCAGGCCCATGAAAACAATGGCGTTTATAATGAACGCTTAACGTTAGGGATGTTTTGTGACTTTTTTTTTTTGGCATGAAAGAAGGTACGCAAGTGATCTTCTGGAGCCGACCGGACCACAGTTCCATACGTAACCAGTGTTCAGGCTCATTCCTCAGCACTGACCTGTATCAGATATTTCCACCGGTCCTCATTCGGTATAACTTTACAGCATTTACGGTTATAAATGTCATTTTTTGGAGAAATTGGACCTCCCCAAAAAAAACACACCTGACATGTCGGTGAAATAAAAACAAACAAACAAACAAAAAAAAAACAATAATGATAATAAATTCCATGAGACAGAGAGGAGAGTGTGTTGAGTTTTATTTAATAAGGTTGAACTGAGATGTTGAACAGAGATAAAGTCAAAGAAAGAAAAAAAACGGCTTTAAAAGCAAAATAAAATCCAAATTAAAACCCGAACAAACTGAAACGCGCTCTCCGCGTGTCCTTGTAACTTGATTTCTAAAATGTGTGCCTTCAATAGATTAAAAAAAAAAAAAAAAACCTTTCTGCTAGTTGAATACAGATTTGAAAAAAAAGAGAAAAAGATGACAGAATGCTTTTCTCCGCTGAAGGCAAACTTTACAATAAATAGTGAAATCCTTCGAGTTATTTCAGCTCAAAACTCAAAAGCTCATGAAGCACATTCCCTCTGTTTGACCTTAACTCTCAGACGCTTCGCAGATATGTGAGGCTTGGCAGATCTCGCCGTTCTCTCACACACACACACACACACACACACACACACACACACACACACACACACACACACACACACTCGACACAATACGCCGGGCTCTTTTTCAATGTCACTGAAGTTTCTCAAAGATGAAAACCACTACAACAGCCAGGAGAGCCACCAATCCCACCGAGAGCAGCTTGAGTCCGTGACCGTCTGAGTTCCAGGAGGAAGCGATCGACGCTGCGGGCGTCAGGGTGGAGCGCACGCCATTTACACCCGGAGCTTTCATGTTCTGTGGAAAAAAAATAAACAAAACAAAATTGGAAAAGTGCTTTAAAATCAAAGCTTTACCTTCAATGTTTGAGTGCTCATGAGAGACTACAAAGCCTTCATCATCATCATCATCATCTGACTCTTAATGTTCCAAACCAAGAACGTACAAAATAATGAAATTAACATGATGATGGCTTCCCTTCTACTCAACATGTTCAGTTTTCATCCTGTACGTCCCATTGTGTCATGTGTGTGTGTCGCGTGTGTGTGTGTGGCGCCTTGTAGGTGCATTACCGTCATTTCTGTGTCTTCCGGATACTCTGTCTACACACGGTAAACTATTGTGTTTATTGGCTCTATTGAGTGATGTTTATAGCCACGCCCACCTCGAAGAAAAAAAACACTATATGCATCTAAAAAAAAGTGCTGGATGGTGTAGATGATGTGATCCGGCACAGAACTGCTCATAACTTCACTTCTACTCAACATTTTCATTTGATTTGATTTCACTTATTTATTTATATTCATACTACATCGGATATCTACATACTGCAAACGTTTCATTAAATTCTATCCAGACAGCTTCGAGTGACGCTGTGACAAAACCCGGCTGGACAGACAGACAGAAAATGTTTCTGAGACTGACTTCTGGTCCACCGGTGTATGAAACGTAAAGATATCACTGAATGTACATACAAAACTCTCTCTACTATTTATATTTAAATTTTATTTATTTTTTATGCAGTCCATGAAACAGTTTCTGTTTCTGTTAAAGAAATAAAAGGTTCATCACACAGCTTACGCTGCACAAACATTCAGCATATGGAATTACGATTAGGAAAAAAACTGAAACAAAAACTATTATTTTACAAATTAGCCGTTTCGTGTGCACATGGCTGAATTGTCACTATTGTGTTTGAATGGTTCCTAAAAATAAAATAAACAAAACCAGGTACAATCAGTTTCCTAATATCATTAACCCTCTAAAATCCTCGTATGTAGATTTGGACTAATTCATATTTCCACATCAATGTTTACATCCTGTTTTTTTTTTCTTCCTCTTTTAGCTGGAAAACCGGACATTAAATGTTGAGTCGACGCTTTGAACATTTCTAATCCAGCTGTTTTTATTTCTTGATAGTTATTAATATTTGTAATTTTTTACATTGTAGAACAAAACTCAAGACATGAAAAGTAGGAAAGAACACACATGCGGTCTGATAATTACTTAAAAACAAACACCGTCCCATCACTACTTTGAGGCATGAAGCTCGGGTCGACTGGGAAAACTGCGAGAACTTGTCCAGGCTCTTTGAGTGCAGTCTCAAAAACCATCACGCACCCTGATGAACCCGTCTCTGATACGAACCCCTCCAGGAATCCCAGGACTTACCTCTGCTGCAGAGAAGAAGCTGGTCTAGAGTTCACAAGCCTCTAAATCCAGCAGTGAAGCAACCAGAGCTCCTCAGATCAGAGCCTACAAGCACAAGAGCTCCAGAGCAGAAACATCTCATCTACCTACGAGATTATTTTGGACGCATTTCTTACGACGTAAACAATAATAAAAGTAAGCCAAGTGAATTCGGAGGTGAGGCTGGTGGTGTAGCGTCGTCTAATGTTAGTCAAACACGTAGTCACAGATTTAATTTTATTTGAATTAATTCAAAATGTTCTCTGTTCGCCGTGACGAACAGCGAGAGTCCATTCAAGGGCATGCGAGATGGGTGGAAAAGGGGCGGGACTAACCGAGATCAGGTCAAAGCAGGACTTTGAATAACAGAACGAGTCCTGACTCCCTTCATGTCTCTATATAATCCCCTGATACACTAATGCACTTATCCCAGTGTTTCACTAGCGCTTGGACACCAACAAATTTTTCTCAGTACACCAGAGTCACTGCCTGCTTCGTTCACGTCTGAAACGCCGGCCTCCCAGGAACTCCTTTAATGTCACAAACGTCCTGGAGCGAGGTCAGGTCTGTACGGGGGCGTGGCGATAACTCCCAGCCGAGTTCCTGTAATGTGGAAGTGGTGTTGGTGAATGAGTGTGTGTACAGTTCACACACACACACATGCGTCTCTTCTGCAAGCTGGCGACGAGGTTTCCTGGGGTTCCACTCTCTGAATGTTCACAGGAACGACTGCAGTGGACCCCGATACACCTCGGCCGGGATCGTCACTCATGGACATACGGTCTTCTTTAAAACATTCGCACCCTTCAAATGTTTTACTGCAGCTAAGAGTCTCATCACCGTACTGTGACTGAAGTCTTCTGTAAACATCAATGGGTTTCTTTTATTTCTTCATTATTCTGCTCATGAGACGCCAAGTCCTGAATTATATTGACATCTTGAATGCCACTTGTAAAATAATTCACGTTCGGCAGGGTAGGTGTTCCAGTCTCTCATCTTCCCGCGCCAGGGTATTGACTCCAACTATTGACTCTAAACTGCCCTTAGCTGTGAATGAACTGTCGATGGTGATGGTGCAGCACTCAGCGTTCCTCTTGACCTTGTCCGTCCTCTTGCCGGACAGTAAAGCTAACACCTGTCTGATGTTGATCTCCTCAACACACATCTCTAGTCTGGCCAACACAACACTCTCTATTTAGATGGGGTACGATCCATCACCGTGTCCCTGATGGTAAACGACCCACGGCGTTTGTGGCCAAAGATTGAGCGCGCGCTCTTCCAGCGGACTGGACTCGTTCTCTCTGTAAAATGGCCAGCCGTGGGACTCTGATCTTTCATAATGCGCTCGGTCGTTAAAGCCTCGTTTAAAAACGAGCAGCGTAATGGAGAGACATCTCCCGGCAGGACGGCCGTGACAGCCGACCCGATAATATGTTCATTTACAGCGTGGGGGTGAAAAGGAGGGGTTCGGCTGCTATTAGAGGTAGAGGATCAATCCCGAACGACCTTTTTATGAGCTCAATATTTCACCCGTACGACGGAGGCGATTGTAATGTGCTGCAGGTGGAGATATGCATCACCAGATCGCTGCTCTGATGTTCACCGTTTATCTGCATCGGAGTCAGGAACTGGAGAAAACCAGAGGAAATGTTCTCGAGGCGGCCTCCTGGCTATTAAACCCAAGTAATTGAAAGATGACGCGGAGACGTTTCAACCAATCGTTTCGTGTAGAAACCAGGCTTGTGGATGCTCTCAGTGATAGCGTCTTTGTTTAGACCCTTCAGTGCTGCTGAAATCGATATGAAATCGAGCATGAGGAGCTAAAATTCTGACCAGTCCAATGAAAGATTAACGCTTGTCTTTTACACAGTTCACGTCCGTAGCTAAGCAGGGAAGAAGAGAGATCGGTGGGGTGGAGAAAAAAAAAGTGGAAGAGCGTCAAGGAACAGGGAAGAAACAAGAAACTACATGAAGGACGTCAAATTGGACTTTAGACAATGCCGGTAATCAAGCTCGACTGTCCTGGTGCAAGCTTTAAACCACACAAATACGACTCGAGTCTTAATAATAATAAAAAAAAATAAAAAAAACAGATGTTGGTGAAGAAAACATCTGTTTGGAGTACGACCTGTCCTGCACGTTTTATTGATCTTGTTAACGAGCTACCGCCTTGTGCATGTGACTGTGCCATGGTGTCTCCTTTTCAGTCTCGCACTCGACATCTCCGCACTTGAATGAATCGCCTCTTTGTGCTGGTGATCTCAGCCTCAGCTTCTTCAACCAGACAAGAAGATTCAAAAAGCAAAAGCTCTTCTGGTTCCAGCAGTGGATGTTCCAGGGTTGTTAAGTTCTTCACCACAAGCAGGACCCAAGAACTGTCTTGAGTGTAATTTTATTAATTAAATTCAATTAAATTTTATTTGTATAGACAATTGTCATTGTCTCAAAGCAGCTTTACACAATCAAAAGAATTATTTAAGTTTGTATGGAATGTGAATGTGTGTGAATCAGAATGATCAGTTTGTCCCTGATGAACAAGCCGAGGGCGACAGTGGCAAGGAAAAACTCCCTGAGATGGTAATAGGAAGAAACCTTGAGAG
>JAQMYI010000034.1:1264131-1274830 GCA_030014275.1 Clariallabes melas | reverse complement strand
CTATAGGTCTCCTTGGGCTTCTATAGGTCTCCTTGGGCTACTATAGGTCTCCTTGGGCTTCCATATTGCTGTGACCGGCTAAGATTGGCTACAACGGACTACAGAAAGCCACCAATTACCATGACAGTCCTGAGAAAAATAGGGTGGAACCTATGGCAGACCTGAGAGTCATAATTTCACAGCCCATGTCAACAAGCCATGAGTTACTGAGTCACCCAAACACAACCAGGCTACCCCCTATATCACTTAATTATTTGTTAACTAATCAGAAGTTTCCTGTTTCTGAGTTGATTAGCAATCATGGTATATCAAGTTAAATAGAGCACAAAACTGGCCTTAATGTCTTCTGGTTACTCAAACGGTTGTTTAAATGTTTATTTATCATTTTACACATAATCGATTACACATTTAGTAAGGGCTTAACACTGTATTGCCGCTAAGGTAAACCATATCAGCAGCAGGGTGGTGTGAATAAGTACAGCTAACATTATCTAACATCATGGATCTCAGGACTATAGCTAATTTGTTTATATGTCAGCTGTACATCTTCTTAGCGAGCTTTAACATTGACTGCTTCAGAGCACTGACACTGGAGACTCCTTCCACAACGGCTCACCAGAACTATTCACCAGTAACAGAAAACTTCATGTAAAAATAAAATCTGTTTGTGTGGAGCGATAACGTATCAGAACAAGCACACTAATATAAACATGTGCTACTGCCAGAGGTGTTGTTACAGAGAATTAATCAACAGCTTCTGACCAATCAGAATCCAGAACCCAACAGTGCTGTGGTGTACCCGTTTTATAACCTAATCCCAGGTGACTTTGCTGTACGATTGCGTGATAAAGCAAACCCGAGCCGGTCCGTCCATACCGCATGACGTGTGTTTTCCATGATTGTGTCAGGAAACTCTTTTCAACCCTCACTCTGTGGGGATGGATGACAGGTACCTTCCTCTATTCCAGTGCTCTCTTAGATCTTTACATTTCACTCTCAGAGCATCAGATAGATGTTCAGACAGCACAGGATCGGGATGACAGTTCTGGATCTGGAAATCTTAAAATATTCGACTTAAGAATAAGTAAGGGGTCTCGGTTCGGTTTACCAGCAACAATTGCTAATGTTGTAGGGATTTAATTAGTCTTTAAGATCATTAAAGTGATGATTAAAATTATTCTTATCAACTTAAGGCTGATTATTTACTGTATACCGGAAACAACTGAAACACTGGAGGCTCTTTATATTAGTGGAATTGATTCAAATTAAAATCTAAACAGATTAAGAACTCTCACATTTCCTAATGTATACAACTCAAATCATCAAACAACAGATTTACCCCCCAAAACTGGGGTGGGGTGGGGTGGGTGGGATTTTTCATTTCCATTTATTAACAAAAAAATGGAAATAATTTCTAACACCCATGGATTATGAAGAGCTGAAAGTGACAGCGTGGTTAATTTGATTTTAAGCCTGCAAATTAATGTGTTTTTTTTGTTTTTGTTTTGTTTTCCTTTGGCGAAATATAATGAGACATGCATTACATCAGAACAGCAAAGCCACCTCATTTAATCATTTCATCCAAGAAGAATTACGGCTGAGGTCATCTAGTGCATGAACATGCTATGGTATTTGGCTCAAGGAATCCTGGGATTACGATTCAAAAACTATCAAATCTGCTCATTTCCAGGACGAACCTGCACCGCAAAACAAATCCGATCTAAGTGAACTCGAGGACAAATCCCCCGCTGTGATATGAGAGCATATGACAGCGGTGTCCTACATTTTCCCCTGACCCCATCAGCCTGCATCAGCGGCACAAGAACGCTAATAAAGAGTCGGAAACCATCAAAGTCGAAGGAGCATGAGGGACTAAAAACGGAGGCAAATGCAGAAATGATGGGGCCCGGCACAGCGGAGACTCGGCTGATAAAAGGATTAAGTGCTTCAGAGCTTGCTTTGGGGAATAGAAGAAATTTCTGCAAGGATGGGGGCAGTCGAATGGATGGAGAGACGGTAGACTCCTGTGCTTTTCCTTTTCCAAACTGATCGCCTCTCTAGCTTCTGGCGTCTTCACCGTGCTATCAGGCGCCCATGGGGTAAACCCTGCCTCATACGAAGACGAGCCCTTTCTAGAGGAATAATCGGAATCTCTTTGCCTCTCTCCCTCTCCTAATGCACTAGTCATCTGCCCGGACTAACGTAAGGAGATTATCTTGGCAACGGCAAAGCTGTCATCTAAACTCGTTAATTTAATCCTCTAATCCGACAATAATTGGCGAGTCTGCAACTGACATTTCGCTGCACGTTTCATATCAAAGGAAAGAATAAGGACAGTCCTGATGGCTCGCTGAATCCGGGTCAGACTAAGGGAGGCTCAAGCCTTAGTGCTGCTGCTAACAGCAGGGGTGATAACCTGTGCTGACTCCAAGGGCTTGAAAATCATCTCCATCCAGAGAGACTTTTTTTTTTTTTTTGATTAGTTATTGACGTGGCCCAGGGACACGGCTTTTCAAAGCTGACAATTAGCCATTTGATCCCTGTTCCCTCCTGCCATGGGGCTTTGCAGGGAAAACTTCGATGGCAGACGAAGCCTGCGAGGCAAGCTTTTTCAAAGCAGGCTTTTCTTCTCAACGACTGAGCTGTGCATAAAATGATTTAAGAGTGCTTCCATTCGGGCTGTTCGAGTCTCTGGTTTAAAACCGTGCCCCTTAAAAAAAAAATGGATTCTTATGAAATGACTAAGTGGTGTGGTGTGTTTTATGCCTATACATTTAAAGAGATTTTTGTGGCTACCCCATCCAAAACATTCTTGTAGTAACAGCAAGAACGTAAACAGCTACCAGTCCCCAAGTAGAGGAGATTCATCAGTCAGGTGAACATTTCCCAGACTCCTAAACAACTTGCCAGACCCCTTATTTATAGGAGCAGCTTTTCATTATGACTGCAATGATGAAGGTAAAAAAATGGTGCAAAGTAAAGCACTACGAGACAACCATTACTATAATCATACACTAAAAACCAAGCCAAATTTCCAGACAGTAAATCTTGGCCTGTAGGAAAACGGCTATAGCATGATGATATGTTGTACACTGTAGAAGAAATAAAGCGAGACAAGGGTGGTGTGATTTATTCTGGAAGTGTTTTATTCCTCTTATACCACAGCGTATACTTATCAATGATTACCAGCAAAGTCCAGAAGACTCGTCGGAATTTAAACTCGCAGAACATGAGGAAACCTGGTCGAGAATCTGCTGCATGGAAAGCCGAGTCCTTGTAGCACCTCCTCTTGCCTCATAAGAACTCTGGCCATCTGACTCTGAGTCATCAGACATTATTTTGTGCGAGTGTGTGTGTGTGTGTGTATGTATGTACTGGATCTTTTGCTGTAAATCACTCTGGAAGGCCTTGGCGTGTTGCCACGTCTGGTCCATGTCTCTGCAAGCCCACGGCTCGCCAATAATTCCCCTCCTTTTCATGCTCTTTCACTCCCTTCTTCTCTCCAAACGGCTACAGTGTTTGTTCTCTCTCTCGCTCTTTTCCATCCCATCCTGCCAGGATTAGAGGGGATGTTCTTTAAAAGAAACAAAGCCTTTTAGCCTTCTCTCTCTGTCTCACTCTTTATTTCTGGCTTGACCGCAGCCGCTGTTTTCTTTCTGAATGCGTGCATCTGTTTTTACAGTTTCCTTTGATGGGTTTGTTGGGTTGCGCCCTCCACAAAAAAAAAAAAAAAAAAAAAAAAAAAGATCACAAGTGTTCCCCAGACCTCCTCGATGAGCGTTTCTTATTTCTAGCATTCAGACCTTATTTTTTCAGGCAAGTTTTGTTTCCCCTGATGCATTCTGTCAACTTAATGATTTTTGTATTGTTAAGACAAAAGGCTTGGCGCAGGAGTGCAGTCTTCTGTCTCGCCTTAATTCTGGTTTCCGTCTGCTTGTAGGTTTATGCACCATGACGACGCAATCTGTTAGTATTACAAATATGCTTGGGCCCGGATACAGCTTGATTGCAGATATCCTAATGAAAGCAGCGTTGCAGAAATTGCAACACGGGTACTTTTCCCGAGCTGTAATCCTGTTTGTAAGTGACCGTATCATTGTAAATCCCAGCCTGGTTTATTATCAGTGTCGCTCAAAGCAGGTAAATTCTCCTGCATGTTGTTGTTTAGAGTACAACTGATCTGGTTATTCCTCTACCTGAGATACCACTTGAGCCAAAGTGAAGCATGTGGGTGGAGTCAGAAACAATACAGATCATTGATTGGTCATGACACCGACAGTCTTTTCTACTGGACAATACGGCGATCTCTGGTAGCTTTACAGTTTTACTCCCCAAAAGTACAGTTTTTTTTTGTCTTAGATATTTGGCCTATTGTTAGGCTTTCGACCTGTAATCCAGATAAAATCCACTTCCTTCAATGTACACTCAAATCCAAATAGTTTCTGTACCCTCGACCAGGTACACCATACCCATCTTAGTGCTCAGTCTCCGCTAGAGTGTTTGATTCTTATAGTCCTGGCCTTTATTTCTATCAAGACATCTATTCCTCTTCAATCACAGCCAAGGTGTCATAAACGTTGTCATTTACGCCGTCATAAAAGCTTCAACTTTCATGCTAACACCATTATCAATGCTGTTGATGACTCTCTGGCATCGCTCTGCACTATATAGCTGCACTGCATTCTGGGACTTGTGGTTTAATGGTTGCTCCAACATCTCCACTGGTGGACTGCATGGGAGATTTCTCAACAGCGTGATGGAAAATGGGTATGAAAATATATTTTGTTTTAACAGTAAAACCTTAGGTTTGAGATTGTAACTATGTTACTATCTTGTTTATGACCTTTTATTTATATTACCCAGTGATGTCAGCTAATCTAGATTTACTTGCTAATATGTTTGGACAGAAATACAGAGCTTCAATGTTCTTCAAAATGATAGAAAAGTGAAAAAAAAAAGAAGGGCCTAAGAGAGTGTTACAGCCAACTACCACACACACACACACACACACGTTTTCACAAAAGCATTTACAGTGTTAACAAAAATGTTTTACAGTTTCCTCCTCAGCTGAGCTCAACACAGCTTTTTCTTCCAACTTGGTCGATAAATCAGCCAGTGATCTGAGACTCTGAGACATTTTAACACATCCTGTACAGCTAAAATTACACACGGGAGAACCGAGAGAGACAGAGAGAGCGAGAGAGAGACAGAGAGAGAGAGAGAGAGAGCGAGAGAGAGACAGAGAGAGAGAGAGAGAGAGCGAGAGAGAGAGAGAGATTCCTCCTGACTAGTCCATTTATACCGCAGCAATCTGCCAGAGATTATCATTATTACATTCAAGGGCTCTGTCATGCCTTTCTCCCCTACTTCATCATGTTTAATGTCGGTAAAACAAGTTAGTTCCTGTTCACACTTACGTTCAAGCGGCTTCAAACGACATTCGCTCACTAGCCTAGCTAGCCATGCTACCGAGAAACCCGAAAGAAGCGTAAGAGTTACAGCTTCACCGCTGGCTGCTACGCGGAGCTGACGCTGGAGACGCCTTTACAGAATGAAAATTTCCCCACATCGACAATTAGTTGGTATTTTTATATGTTACTATAGAAATGACTATGTTGATAATGCATCAGGTAAGAAAATTAATCAACACCTTCTGACAAATCAGAATCAAAATGTCTCAGGTCAGCAGTGTTGTGTTGGTAAATCTGAATGAAGAAGAAGATGAAGAATTTAATCGTTTAGTCTAGAGTGCTATAGAAATCTGTTTAATTGGGATAAAATTCTTACAGGCCATTTTTTTCCTTTTCTGCAGCAAACACACTTCAAAATGGCAGAATTTTAAAATCTGAGGCTGAAATATCTTCAGAGGAAAGATAAAGCAAGCAGTAGTGTAGGAGAAGACAGTGTGAAAGGTTCTCCCGAGCCTCTATGATGAATGACTGATTAAAAGTAGGCGAACAAAGTGGAAAGCAAACACCCGTGCAGGTTCCATCCTGTTCTGAAAGTTCCTCAAGAAATGTGGAGCCACCTTATAACAACAAAGTCCACGCTCGAAGACACAAACCTTCAAACGACAGCGGAGGGATCAGGAGACGGAGTGAGTCGACCACTCTGCTTTACACTTCAGCCCGAGTGAGGAAGAAGGCGAAGCACACAGGGTCAAAGTTTCGGATTCTTCTGTCTAGACGGCTTTTCATCTCGCCGTGGAGGATTTAGTGTTCCTTCAGGCAAGGAGAAGAGCGCGGGATGAAAGGACGGGGTTTTTCCCCCAAAGCTGGACTACAGATTAGCGCCTTGCAGGCTCCTCCTGGACCTCCTGCTCCTCTGGAACATGGAGAACACGGCTAGAAGCTCTGCGCATCTCCTCAGAGTGCGTTCATGGCTTACGGCTTGCTGACTAACACACCGGCTTCTGAATATGCAGGTTCACTCGAAGCCCAGAGGACGACCATTATTTATGGTCGGTTCAGCTGAAGGTTGCGTTTGAAGATGTGCGTGTCCTGAAAATAAACTCTTCTAGAAATTATTATTATTACTTTTTACATTTTGCACAGACAATCACGATCATATAAACACCACCATCGTGATCCGTCAGACCAGGCCACCTTCTTCCATCGCTCCGTGGTCCAGGTCTGTAGGAGCTTGCGGTGGTGGACACGGGTCACCATGGGCTCCACGACCGTCTACAGATACTCAGTGTCCTCAGTCCGTTCCCTCAGAGCCAGCGTTCACTCGTCACAGTTCTTCTGACGCCATAAACACCATCACGGTGGGCGTGTCCCAAACCACTCACCTTATTCACCCTATAGGGCACGTAAACACCCTATCAGTGTACCCTTTCAAGAAAAGGTTCCAATAAATAAAAAAGGCTAAATAAAAATGGATAAGGAAAAGGAAAAAATAAAAAAAATGAAACGGTTGAGAGGTTGAGCAGCTCGTCAGCGGGGTGGAGGAATAAAAACGTCTCTTATGAATAAGCTGATGAATATTTTAGCTTCTCTCGGCTCGGCTGATCTTAAATCCTAAACTACAGAGAAAACAAACCTTACCAATATGCAAATGTATTTTTCCTCACCCTCTCCCCACATCCCTCTCTCTCTCCCTCGCTCTCTCCCTTCAGCTGAAGCCATTAGAGCACATTTCCATATAAATTGTTGCGCTGCTAAACAAGCTCGTGTTATTGCAGTGTAAAGTTGATTCGGCGGCGCAGCTGGCTTCTCTGGCTCGCTGTAATTACGCGTGTGTGTGCGTGTGTGTGTGCGTGTGTGTGTGTGGGCGTCGCGTCTCCTGCCTGCTGCACAATCGTCTCGTTACTCATGCAGATCAATTAGCATCCTGTACACACACACACACACACACACACACACACACACACACACACACAGAAACAAGGGGATTACGAAGGTGACTGTGATCAGAAACGTGATTTCACGCGTCACTCTGCGTTTTATTCAGTAGAAAATGTGAACTGTTAGTTAAAGTTTCTCTCTCGGGTTCGTTTCAGCGTCTCTGTTACTGGAACACACACTTACAAGCGACTTAAATAAAAACAAATGCCAGCGGACTTAACATAAAAACCAAACTTTAATTAAACTGATTAATTCATTATAATGTATTTACATTTTCACTTAATTTAATACATGTTGAGAACAAATTTTTCACAGAGTGTTATAGTATTTATGGACGAGGAATTTATCCATGTGTGAATATTAATGAGGCTTCATACGTCTATTCTTCTATTATTTTATTACAAATGATTTATTTCGCTGAAGTAAACAGGTGTTAATTTACACACGAGTTCGGCGTTTATATTCTCAGCTTAAATTTAGTTCATTATTTTAACATTCTCTGATTTTGTTTTGTTTATAATTTGTTTCTATTTTCATTTGGTTACTTAAGAGTTTAAGCTCATAACAAATGTGAATATTAAATTAATATGAATTAGTATTTAAATGATTTTCATCGTTAACAGTTGTTCTGCTTTAAGAGCTTAGTGAATAGGAAACTTTATTTTAATTAAACAAAAAAAGTAAAAATTACAAAGAGCCAAGTATTATTTTTATTAATTCATTAATTTTTATATATTTATCCGTCCAGAATAATCAGCCATGTTCAATAAACTTATATTAACTTTTTTAAAAAAAACTCTTTTCCTTCATATTCTAGACCCCCCCCCCCCCCCCAATAATCTTTATTACATGATAATGGTCTATAAAATTTAGTAAAAAACAAACAAACAAATAAATCCATACATTTCATATACAGTGGAACCTCGGACTGCGAGTAACCTGGTTTGCGAGCGTTCCGCAAGACGAGCAAAAATTTGTAATAACTTTTGACTTGAAAAGCGAGCAAGTCCTGATATACGAGTATAAGCATCAGCGAGTATCGTGTATCACGCACGCGCTTCTTGTTTTGACGCCGAGTGTCACGTGATCACATCTGAGCCAACGGTTCTTCTCTCTCTCGCGCTGTGGAATTGTGGGTAATCGTCTCCCACTCGTATATTCAAAAGGTGCGCGTGTACTGTTTACTATAACACTGAAAACGTGTGTGTGCGTAAAGCATCTTTTATTTTGTGTTTGTGTGTAAAAGTCGTCCTGTCATGCATACGTGTACTGTTTATTATAACACACGTGTGTGTACTGATATAGCAAAAGCAAGTCTCATTAGAGAGGTTAAAGATCCACACTGCGTGCGCGCACAAACACTAACGGAAACACTCATCTGTCGGGATTTATTTTTACTCTTTTTTTAAAGGTAAAATGCAGGTTAATTTCTTTTATTTTTACTTTATATTTTGTATTAATTATTTTTAGCGATTTATTTTTTGGAGTTGTGGAAGAATAATCTGAGTTTTCATTATTTCTTCTGGGTGAAATTCACTTTGATTTACGAGCGACACATTTTCCTCTTTAAAAGGAGAAAGTCACGATGATCTTACACAGTTCTACATTATATAAATGTTGTTGTTGTTCTTTCGGTTGTTCTGGTCGAGGTTTTACACCAGATGCCCTTCGTGACGCGACCCTCCCATTTTACCCGGGATCGGGACCAGAATCTACGGTACTCTTTGGGTTGCCAGATTGAGAACTTTCCCGTCATTTCGAAATTTATTATAGAACGCACATACAAGAGGCCAGGGTTGCCAGATTGGCTGGAGAAAATTAAGGTACACACAGTTTGTGAAACCTTAAGTAGAGTCAGATGAATGGATGGACGGATTAATGTAATGAGTCAATGAACGGATTGATGGATGGACGAATAGATGGTTGGATAGACGGATGAGCAAATGAATAGATGTGTGGATGGAAGGATGGATGGAGAGGTAAATGAATAGATTAATAGGTGGATGATGGATGGATGGATGAATGGACGCGTAAATTAACAGAAGAATCAATAGATGAATAGATGGTTGTTTAAATGAACAGATTAAAAGTTTGATGGATGAACAGACGGATGGTTGTACAGTTAAATGAATGAATGGTTGGCTAGATGCATGGACTGATGGGACGACGCCTGGACAGAGGGCTGATGGGACGGAGCAGTGGAGCGGGTCAGACACATCAGGGTCAGATATACAGTGATTCCACATTAGTTGCCAGATTGGGAATTTCCCTGTATTGTCCAGTGAAAGCACTCGAACATACAGTTTATTGTAACAAGTTACACTGATGGATGCCACGTGTGTGTGTGTGTGTGTGTGTGTGTGTGTGTGTGTGTATTACACACGTTTAGCAGACAGACATGACAGACATGTGAATCAAAAACACAATGAGGTGCATGAAGATAACATTATCTTATGCGTGTGTGAAGATAACACGTGTGTGTGGTTTATATAGAGAGAGTTAATTAACACACCCCTATTAAAACATAGCTAAAACACTGAGGAAGTGAAGCACAGAGGTTTTCCTTCTACAACCTCAGAGAGAAAACAAAAAGAACAGAGATTTAAATCAGCGTAATTAAACATAACGCAAACGAATTGCGGTAATTAATCGTGAGTAATTAGACGCAGCGTAAAGAACAACATGACTTCAGAGCCGAACGCCGAGCTCTACACGGCAGAGAGAGAGAGAGAGAGAGAGGGAGAATGACGGTACTGTGAGGGTTGCCAGATTCAGTCAACGACATCATCCATGCTGAAGGTCTTGATCATAATAAACTTAATTTAATTAATGCCATAAATAATTAAACTAATATTAACTAACTGCTGATTAAACACGCATACACTGTGTACACATTACACAGAAGGACGTTGCCAGATGCTGCCAGATGTGATAAACATGTATCTATGGGATGTCACGTGACTTTAATTACGCTGTAGTTATTTAGTATATTTGTTACTGATATAATAACAGAGAATAAATAAATAACAACGAGGTCAGATCTCCTCCCACCAATCAGACTGCTTTAATCAAACTTAATTATTTATGTGGGAGATGAAGAAAAGATAAAACACTGTGTGTGTATGTGTGTGTGTGTGTGTGTGTAAGAGAGTTTTTGTGAGAACTGCTCAATAATCTTTTCATTTTGATTGATGGAGCTTCTTCACCACCATCTGGCAACCGAGAGATTACATTAATCACAGGCTGAAAGAATGTGACCAGGAGCAGCGGCCTTCATATCACACACACACACACACACACACACACACACACACACACACACACACACACACACACACACACACACACAC
>JAQMYI010000034.1:1245611-1264063 GCA_030014275.1 Clariallabes melas | reverse complement strand
ACACACACACACACACACACACACACACACACACACACACACACACACACACACACACACACACACACACTTCCAACCTTCCAAATGTTCAGCATGCTGTCACCAAGCATGCTGTCGAACGTCCAAGTGCATCATGTAAACAACATCAAAGTAAACGCTCCAACGCGTTTAGTTTATTAGCACAGCTATGTAAAAGGTAGCGCTCACTGCGCCAGAGTTAGCCACCAGTTCCATCATGTATCTAACACACAGTAAGTCATCTACTTCATTAACACTCCAGAAGACATTGCTGCCTGGTTTTTACCTCAAGGACAAAATGTCTTAACAAATAAGGCGAGTGAGTCGTTCTTAAACGTCAGAGCTGGTGAAATCTGACTCCTGATTGGCTGACAGATTTTCCTGACAGTAGTGTAGATGTGTATCTCAATTTTACCTTAATAAGCACATTTTAATGTTAGCGTTTCCATAGTAACAGTGTGTGACTGTAGTTGATATGGTGCCGGCTTATGTAAAGAGTTGTTTATGTAATGTTTATGGAAGGAGTCTCCAGTTTTAGTGTTCCTTGATGGATTGTAGAGATGAAAAAAAGACTGATGAAGGCTAACGATAAATAGATAAAGATTATGAAAAAATCAATATGTTGCCAGATTGCTGTGGTGTAAGAGGAATAAAACAATAAGTTTTGGGGAAACTGTTCCCCCTCAGGTGGTACGAATGACTCTGGTTTATTCAAACCAACCAGTCGCTGATTATTTTATAGTAAAAGCACAAAACGCAGTGGGCTCTTACATCACTGATGTATTACTTTATTGTGTGTGTATCCGAGTGTATCAGACCAACACTACGAATGAAACACTGAAACCTCCTGACCCCATGACTGAACCTTACCTCATTTTAGTTCTTGACATGCACGAGTCCATTAAATGAGTCCCCGGCTCAGACCCTAAAAAGTCCCAAAAACGAGGAAGCCAAACCACAGCAGGAAGCGTCTCCATCAACGGACGTAATGCCAAACGTTCTGGAGGAGCCAGTGTGGAAACTCGTGCATCATTAGAAAAGGTTTAATGAACCAGAGAGTCGCTCGTTACTCACCTGCGCCTGAGCCAAAACAGCCACCGGCGTGCTCGGGCGCTCCATTCGGCCTCGGGACCGGGCGTCCGAGAGAAAACTAGACAAGGTGTCTGGACGACACGTCCAACATCCAATACGTCACCAAGAACAGACGCTTATCACCAAAGGTTTTACCCTGCCGTTTTTCACAAAGAGAGACGTCGGTAATGACTGTTCATCCTTCAGGCGCCTTTAACCACCTCTTAATGCAGCGTCAAAGACGTTATAAAGAACTCAAAGAACGCAGAACCTCTTCAGGGTCTGCTGAGGTGACACCGTGCTAAACCCTACTGATTAGGTATTAGTCAACCTCAAGAACTCAGGATTTGAGAAATAGACAAAAGAAGGCAAACTAAAGAGGTGCTGAGGAAAAAATAAATACAAAAGGGATAAATTAGGGATTTGGAATCAAATAAATAAACGGCAATAATGCTAATTAGCAAGGTAACTCTGTGTGCAGCATTGCTAACTGTTCTAAGACAATGCTAGCATTGCGTAAACGCTCTTGTGCTAACTCTAGTCTGTTAGCCTTCAAAAAAAAAGAAAGAATTTGAGAAACACATCGCGGGTAAACTATTTTCCTTCCTAGCGCCGCCCACACTTGGTTACGGTTGTTACCAGGCAAGTCGTTATTATCGTTACTAAAAATAGAGGATTACTACATAAAGGTCTCTCATTTTTTATGTGAATCTTAAAATGAAGGAACTCAAACACCAGGTGCTGTAGCTTAAGCTCAGCTAGCTAGCATACTGTAGCTAAAAATTACACGGCCAAAAATTCCTTAACACCTGGTTTAAACAAACAAAGAACTTGTTGGCGTTAGCAACTGCACAGCTTGAGCGTAAAGTAGTGCGAGATTCCTGTAGGCCGCTGATGGTCAGGTTTCTCAGCTCCTACAGCGTCTCCTGGACATCATGGGTCTCTTCCAAGCCTCTGGGGATATCGTTTGAAAACATCTGAAGCTTCTTTTATCAAAGTATTTCCACAGGACATGAACACTACAAACACAGTGAAACGGCCAGGCGAGGCTCGAGAATTCAGTTTTAATAATTTTGAGAACTTTTTTTTCAATCAATAAAAGGTTTTAATCATTTTAGTAAAAGTCCCTGACATATGGAGAAGTGTTAGCCTGGAGAATCAGGCAGAATCAACTAAAATAAAGCACCAATCTGAGTGTGTTAGATTCCCGTCTCTCTTCTCTCGGCGTTTCCTGACTCCTCAGCTCTCGGTCTGCAGCGTCTCCCAGCAGGGCTTCACCTCCTGTCTTTATGGGTTATTCAATTTGGACTTGATTACGCCGTGCAGCAGTAATTAGTCCGGAATAAAATCAAGAAAAAAAGAATCATGGATAACAGGAGAACCCTGCCAGCGCTCTCGGCAGCGACGATGGCTTTTTTACGGGTGGGAGATTTAGAGAAGTAGGAGCTTGGCTCTGCTGAAATTTTAATGATGCCATTAAAAGACAAGAGCTACAGAGCTCACGCTGATTCCTGTCCAGATGCCCAAAGCTTCGTGACATTCCGCACTCTCTTTCTTGCTCTCCTGTTCCCCAAACTACGTTCAAAAAGATGCCTTTTCTTTTCTTTCTCTCCGTAGATTAGGCTGACAAGCCTGACAAGAAGAATGGCGGAAAAAAGCCATTATACTTAACAGCAGTGGAGAGGAGCAGGGGAAGTGCTGCGGTGTGTTGTTTGCTCGAGGAGAAGCTTAGATAAGAATCTAAGAGCAAAGAAATGCGCTACGAGACATGAGCAGAGAGGAAAAGGTCAGGTTTAATGAAGGGGACTGCTAATGGCCAACATTAGCTCTTACCTTGTGGTCGTATGGGTTGTACGAGTGGAACAGCGCAGACAGCTCCTTGGTTCTTTGTTTTTTCTGTTAGGGGAGAAAAGAATGATTAAATTAAAAAAGGATCACTGAACACAAGACTACAAGGAAACACATTATCTTTAGTTAAAACTGTAACAGAACCAGGCCAAAAGAAAATGACTAATGCGGTTAAGGAAAAGAGCAGAAACGCTCAAGGGTTAGAAATGTGAATATCTGCCCACTGAGCGTCTCGCTTTTCTTCCCCTGAAACGGCTCGAATGTCCTTTACTTGTAACGAGATGCGAACAAAGCTGATGTATGAAAGCACTTCATGCCATCACTTACAGCAGGCAGGGGGAACGTTATACGCCAGTCTAATTAGAGCAACACATGATGTCATAGAGGTTAGACAGACCTAACAGAAACCTCAATAAGACTGTCCAGAAGCTCTTACCGCACTAGCACACCACACTAGACCAGGACCCTAGTCTTCATATTCATAAGGCCTATAAATATTCAAAAAACAAATAAAACTAATAAAAAATTAGTAATCGGACAGTGGACACTGCGATCGTTCTTCTCCATCAACTTCACTGCCAAACAGAGCAAAGAGGGTAACCACCTGGGTGCGAAGGGTAACCACCATTAGAGCAAAGAGTGTAACCACCGGGGTAAGAAGGGTAACCACCATTAGAGCAAAGAGTGTAACCACCAGGGTAAGAAGGGTAACCACATGGGTGAGAAGACTAACCACTATCAGGGCAAAGAGTGTAACCACCGGGGTAAGAAGGGTAACAGCCACCATCAGGGCAAAGAGTGTAACCACATGGGGGCGAAGATTAACCACCATCAGGGCAAAGAGAGTAACCACCGGGGTAAGAAGGGTAACCACCATCAGGGCAAAGAGGGTAACCACCTGGGGGCGAAGATTAACCATCATCAGGGCAAAGAGGGTAACCACCTGGGTGAGAAGGGTAACCACCATTAGAGCAAAGAGTGTAACCACCTGGGTAAGAAGGGTAACCACCATCAGGGCAAAGAGTGTAACCACCTGGGTAAGAAGGGTAACCACCATCAGGGCAAAGAGGGTAACCACATGGGTGAGAAGAGTAACCACTATCAGGGCAAAGAGGGTAACCACATGGGTGAGAAGAGTAACCACTATCAGGGCAAAGAGGGTAACCACCTGGGTGAGAAGGGTAACAACCACCATTAGAGCAAAGAGTTTAATCACCTGGGCGAGAAGAGTAACCACCATCGGTGCAAAGATCCTAACCACTTGGCATGTAGCAATGAGGCTGAATCACCCAGACTATTAAGGCAATAATTCGGGTAAACCTGTAGGCATGGAGGGAAACCACAAACAGGAAAAGAAGGGTAACCAAACGAGTAAGAGGGGTAAAATTAAAAAGTTGAGCGAGGACGGTAACCACCTAGATAAGAAAGGTAACAACTTGGACACTAAGGGTAACCACCTGGGGGATATGAGTAACAAGTTGGACAATTAGGGTAACAACTTAGGTGACAAGTGTTCACAAATGGGCAACTTGGGTAAATCACCTGTCAAAAAAAGGCAACCAGCAGAGTCAGACACATGAACAAGGAATGTAGCCACTATGGGACCCCTAGGGTAACTACTCGGCAATAATGGTAGTATCAAGGCCAGAGAGGTAGCCAGCTGGGTAAGAACCAAAATCACCTGTATGAGAGGAGTAACCACCTGGGCAAGAAAGGTAACAGAGAAAGTACAGGACAGAAGCGGTAAGCTATGTAACTAACATTAGCTTTTCACTTCACTGTTATATAACTATAGAGATTATTAAAAAATAAACAAACAAAACAAAAAACATTAAGACAGAATGACTGTAACTCTACCCAGTGAGTGTTACTGGTCCGGCTCAGGTGGTGGCATTTATTATTAAAAAACAATAAACATTTCTAAAAAAGAGAATGTTATAGCATTAAAGCACTGAAGAATAACAGGCTAGCGATGCGCATTTTATAATAATGCACGCAGTCAGTGTTATATATTAAAAATAATTTACATAAGGGAACTTTACCATAATCCTGCATATTCTAGATCTGATTAGGGAAGCGATCCAGTGGCAGGAGGCTCTCAGGCACTGCGGGGAGCCTTGGCTGGTAATTTGACTGATTTCTTACTCTCTCTCTCTCTCGACTAAACCAGAACACCAGCTGGATAAGGATGGGGCTGAACACGGCCTCGGGGTTTCCCTTCTTCAGCTTAGCCAATGAGCTCCCAGCAGGATTGGCTCGATAAGGCCAGGATACGGTAGGCGAGAAAGCGCAGGAGAAGGGTCGGAGGGTGCTGGGTAAGGGGACGGTTTGGAGCATCACGTATTCCAAATGCAAGCCCTTCAGCCATTTGAGAGAGAGAGAAAAAATGAGAGTTGGAGAAAGCTTCCAGATCTAAGGCAACCAAGACCTAAAGTCTAAAGAGAATACGCTTGGTTTTCATCAGGGTTGCGTTTCTATATTCAGAAACTTCTAACAGAAAAAAAAAGTGAACCTCATGACCTTGGGAAATTCAATACTTTAGAGTGTTGAGGCCAAGGCCAAGATCACGCTACTCCTAAAGCTGTGAATTAAATATGAAAAAAAAAATCACCCTGATAATCCCAGGAACTTTAAAAAAAAAAATCTTTTATTCGTAGCTATGATTACTGCGTGCAGGAGTGATGGAGGGGTGATGAGCACAGAGTGGTGTGGCTCAGGGCACATCAAGTCCAAAATGGCTACTACCTGCGCGTAATCGCACACATAACAGAAATGGACTAAGGAGTATCAATTTTCATACGGAGGTAATGACATCTTTGCTGTTACTTACTTACTGCTGAATGTCTCGACCAGTTCGGGCTCTTATTACAATCAAAGCATTATATGTTCCTGGTGCAGGCGAGGGAGGCATTCAGACTTTTGTAAAGGTTCGAATTGCAATTTCCATTTCTAATGTGAAACTAGCGGTACTTAGTCCCGGAAAAGTAGACGAGTGAGACAAAGCACACCGCGCCTACCTGACACTACCCTCTACTCCACATTCACCACAATCCATACGTTCACCACCTCGCTCATGACGAGCGGCGACACCTCCGATGAGGCCCATCTGCTCTCTCACAACACAAACGTGACGCACCCCTCACCCCTCAGCACCAAAAAGTGGCATCCGCATAATAAAAGGGTGACCTGTCTGAGACTGACAGCCTTGACAGCGGCACAGAGCAGAGAACAGGCGCTGATGATCACAGTCAGGGGCAAATGATCACACGGTTTATTTCGCCCAAGGCTTCTTGTGTATCATTAGCTCCTCTATGAAGATGCAAATGAAAAGGGTCGTTTGGTGTCGCCCCCTCCCCCGACTCCCTCCATCCATCACGTACACGAGGACGACAAAAAAACTACTGGTGTAATTATGCGCGAGACACCGAGGGGCAGATGAGGTACAGCCGGGCACTTAAAATCCTACAATGAAACTACTGAATATATTTATAGTTTAATTAATTAGGGTAAAATTTAAGACGATATTCAAACTCTTGAAGAGGTACGTATCGTGAATCGAGTTAATAGTACAATTGCGCATTGGTTAGTGGAGAAACATACCACATGGGTACTATAACTGCACACGCGAAATGAGTAACATTAGAGTTACGCACAAAGGGCGGAGTTTGTCTGAAACAGAGGCGTGTCGTAGTTAATCTCGGTTCCGACCTTGAACTTGAGCGCTTTTGGCTTTATATTGCAGTATTAAGTTTAGTGCCACCGTCTGACACTTTGACGTGACCGCAAATTCGCATCCAATATTAAATACATAAATACGACAATAATTAATTTACTAATTAAGAGCATAATCTACAAAATGAACAACATCACAGGAGACGCAACTCGGTTTGTTTTAACGTGATATAAAAGTGCTCGTTGACGCGATTTTTTTAAAAGGCAGAGCGCATAAAATGACTGGAACTAAAAAATCATTTAATTTATTATACAAATCCAACAGCAATTTAAAAGATTGGTTTAAAAAAAAAAGATAAAAGATCAAAGCCTACATCCTGCGCACACTTTATGATTCCATGACCTCGCTGTCACCACGGTGTCAAAACTAAAATGCGAAACAATAGACTGAGCGCTAATTTACACTTTATGCAGTTACTTTACTTAAAGAAAAATCAAGGCGGGGCCAAGGGAAGGTCAACGAGATGACACGCCGCGCTCCGTGTGCTGTTCACGCAGCGAGAACCGACTTAATAACCTGCGACAGGAACATCGCGATCGCGCAACCTTAGCGTTTCTAACGAGACCTTTAAACCCAGAGGATTTAATTAGACCGTAACAGCGCGTTTATTCCAAAGACAAGAGAAGCTTTGCTCATAAAGGTAGTCAGAACTTTTTAAAAAAAAATTTTATTTCTATGTCTTGTTATAATAAAAATAATAATATTAATATTTGGATATGTGAATGAATTTCCCCTGAACTCGTGACCTAAAACAAGCATCGTACAAAACCCTGGACGCACTCTGGAACACGTGTAGTGCAGAGCTTGGCGTGCCTCTGTGCTGAAGATAAAGACTCTTTTGAAGATCTGGACAAATAGGACACGGCTAAGAAGCTAATCCATAAACAAACGATAAGACGGCGCGGTGCAGAGATAATAAAAGAGCTCACGATCATCAAGGACTGAGAGTAATTAATTACGATAAGAAAGAAAAAAAAATCATGTCAAGACAAAGTGGAAAACTGTTTAGAACAACTGCAAACAGAAGAGAGTGGTCTTATGTCTAGGTTTAAAAAATAATAAAAAAAAAGATTCAGCAACAAATACAATCGAATAACTACGTGAAAAAGAAACATGGCTGCAGGGGGAAACACAGGAACATGCTGATGGGATTTGTCAGACGTGGCGGGTAAAGATGTTGTTTTTCTTTACACTTGACCTCATCCTAGGCTGGCGCGCTTGCCGCAGGATTTGCCCATCTGTCTTGGCGTTGAGACAATTTCGTTTCCGCATGTTAAGTATTCCTTACTGACCCGTTCCACCGACGCTGAGAGAAACGCGGCGTACCACGGCGGCGGCGGCTCGAGTCGGCTCCTCAGTGCCGCTCGTTTAATTTCCCAGGCCGGAGCCAGTAAGGACGAAGCTGTCGGTGTAAACACCTGTCCATGCGGCAACCAGGACACCGTCCTAATTCATCTCCGCTAACCCGGTTTCTGACACGTTGGGCTAATTATACAGCGGCTTTTTCATCTTTAGTGAGGTAGGGGTGAAGGGGTTCTACATCCGCAGCTCAGAACTTCCGATTGATAATCAGACGAGCCAGAACCACGGCACCGTTTATCATCGGGAAGTGGGCGGGTCCTGGAGATAAGATGGCCCTAAAGGTACCGAGTGCCAGATTGGGCCGGTACGCGAGCCTAGCTGTCCCCTCCCCCTACAAAACTACCCCCCTCCCCTGTGCAGCGGGTTCTTCCCTTGTTCCTCCCCTGTTTCGGCTCTCTGAACTGGGAGCCATCTTTAACTGGACCGGTAAAGACATCAGTGTTTCGTATCAACAGTGACATCAAGATGTCCCCTTTGGCTGAGACATTCCTCTGCCTAATCTTAGGATCCAAGTGTGGTTTCACATCTATCTCATGTGACGGCGTGATGAACATAACCTGGCAATGCTGGTGCTCATCACTGGGAGTCCTGGTTAACCCTCAGAAGGCTTAGAGAAAGCTCTCAAGTCCCACTAAATGAATTTTCCTACAAAAAGCTGAAAAGTGAATGAAGTTTCACGAGATAAAGAAGGAGGAATTCTTTAGCCCTTTCACCCATAAAAACAAACAAAAAAAGATACTAGAGCTGAGATTCAGATGTTAAAAGAGAAACTGGATCACGTGATAACGTTGTTCTCAGCAGAAGATCCTTCAACACACATAGTTATCGACACTGGAGACTCCTTCCATAAACCTCAACTCAACATCTCTTTACTTTTTTTTTTTTTGCATCCGTATTCATGGAGCGTCGATGATCTAAACCACAAACACCTTCTGACCAATCAGAATTTAAGATGTCTGTAGGAAGGATCACTGAGGGTTTTTTTAAAATAATTTTTTATTTTGGTTTGTTTTTGCAAAGGAATCAGATACGGAGCAGTGGTTTTTTAAAACACGCCGCGCTCCGGATGACGGATGGTCCCGCAGGTTGAGGAGGACATGGGCTGAGATAAAGATCCACTGCTGAAGAAAAGAGAACCGATCGCTCAGATGGAGCTCCACAGCCTGACAAGTATTTAAAAAGAATAATGGCCGTGGGTGATGCGCTTCCTCAACATGACAAATCAATGGCCAGGTCGGAACGAGCGCCGAGCTCTGTGCGGAAAGACGTAAAAAATTTGGATGATGTGGAAAAGAGGTGCGAGAAAAACCCTGTTTACACCGTAATAACACAAATAAACATCACGCGGTGCCGAGTTACACAATGTACACACACACACACACACGCACACGCACACACACACACACACAGTCTTTCAGCTTATTTTAATAGCACATCAATTTCAGTGTCTAATTGTTTTAGCAAAATGATCATTACCTCTTTTTAACAAGTGTGTGTGTGTGTATAAGCTATAGTGGAGGAGAACGAAGTAAGGAAATTAATCATTCTGAATTCAATACTGCTCATGATCTTCCTTTGAAGCCACTAAATCCCTAAAAAGAAAAAAAAGACCCCGAGCACGTTAACAGCGCGAGACGCTTCACGTCTGATTCTGACAGAACTGGAGCAGGTTGGTTCCCTCTGATGACTCAGTCTTAGTTCTTGGATGTTCAAGGAAAATAAAATCCCATCTTGAGGCTTAGTGAGGTTAGAGCACACACACTCCAAGGCCTCTCTTTTCCTCTCTTAGTAAACATGAAGCCGTGTTTCTGTACGAGTCCGGGCACGTCTAGACACACACACACACACACACACACACACAGCTCCGTCAGTGTGGAGTGGAGAATGCTGGGTCCACTACTAACCGCTGATTTATTTCCTTATTAATGTTCTTCTTAAACGCTAATTCTCAAATAAAAAAAGAGACTCAACATAGTTTGTACCAATTTAGTTATTTATTTATTTAGTTATTCTATTTTATTGAATAATCTATCAGCAATCTGATGAATTAAACATTAAGTGATATCACACTCGACGTTGTGCTGTCGTACTGAATATCAGCACGGCTTTGATGTGGTCGCAGATTTCACTGCTGTGCCGATATTCGGTATAACAGCACGACCTCAAATGTGATACTGCTTTTATATAACAGGTCCACAAACACCATTTATTATCAATAGATTATAATTTGTTTCGTAATTTAACCAGTTATTCTGCTCCACCCACACACACATCCTTCTGCTTCTGGCGGAACTAACTGACCGCAACTGACAGTTAGCAAACAGGAGGTGAGAGTAGTCTTAAACTTGTACAGGTACTATTTATCCCAAAGGTGAGGAGAATAAACCATGGAGGTGGTGGACAGTCCGCAGTAACCTACGAGGTTTACTTTATATTTATACTTAATATCAGTTCCGGGTTTGAATCTCAAAAAGCTTTAATGGGGAACACTTCCCCTTGTTCCACACACCAAGTAGTGCCCTTGATCAGGGGTTAGAGAGGGATTTGGGATTCAGTCTTGTGTTAAAAGCTAGTTAGCTTTGTAGCTAAGCGTTAGCCGTGAACAGAACGACACGGACGACTTAGAAGTGATTAGTCCAGAGACGGCGTGTTGTTTAAGACGACATAACATCTTTTACTGGATAAAAAGTTTAGATTTTATTTTTAAAAAACTGCTGGGGTTTTAATTTTATTTATTTATTTTAAACAAAACACGTCCGAATATATAGTTATAGTTTTCTCTTAATTGTCTTTCCTTAAAAATTCATTTTCAAAGATTTTTTATGTATTATTATTATTTGTCTGTTTCAAGTTATTTAAGGGACCACTGTTAGTTTTTCTTTCTTCAACACAAGTGTGACAACAATTTTGACCAAAGTTTTCTCGGTCCATGGATCTGAAATATCCATCACGATTTTTGTGTGTTGAAAATCACCGAGACGGAAATGTAGACAGCCAATCAGATCGCAGATTTTCTGACCGTAAAGACCACGAGACACAGTGTGAGCGGTGGGCGGAGTCTCTGGTGCTAAGACCGGCAGGTTCGTCCGTCAGCGCGTACACTCCATGTGTGTTTGTATAAGTAAGTGTGGCACTTGGACGGTTCTGTAACTCCTGAGAAAACAAACTCCTGACGTGATGAGTGAGGCCTGTCGCGCAGCTCTGCCGTGGAGCCTATACCTGACTGCCTGCCAGCGCTAAAGCCAAAACAAGGAATCTCCCTAATCCTGGAGCTGGAACCGGCTAATGTTTACGTTTGTGACGGCGGTGCCAAGAGAAACAAACAGATGCAGAAATCCGCTTCGAGCACACGTGGTGTAAAGTGACGGGGAAAGTTTAACTCGAGGCTGCAGAGTCGTCACCAAAAATGATTAAATGTCCAGAAACCCAAACCGTTCTGCCTGCACGGTGTTTTCGCTTGCACTACGACTAATCCAGAATGTTGCTCTATTTCTTGTACACTGTAGAACGCTCACCACATGGGCCGGGACCTGCTCCATCTTGGCCGCGGGAGTTCCGGGTCGGGGGTAGAACTGGTTGATGAAGAGGCTCGGGAAGCGGTACGTTCTCACGAGCTCCATCGTCTGCTCGAAGTCCTCGTCCGTCTCTCCAGGAAAGCCGCAGATGATGTCGGTGGCGATGGTGATGCCTGGAACCCTGCGAGAAACACAAGAAGAAACAAAGCTGCTAGTTCTATGGGAAAAGAAAAAAAAAAAACACACACACAACATGGTGTTCTTAAATAAAAAAAATATAAAAGAAAAAAAAGTTGACTTTTTCTGGAATCTCTTCATCAGAAACGTGTTACACACAAGAGATAACCGTGTGACCCCAGATCATCTGGGCTGCAGGAGATAAGCAGATAAATCTGCATGAATAAGAGCAGAGTAGAGGACCTGTTCCACCCCTGCACCGTCTCACTGGGACCCTCTACTGCAGTCTAGAACCTTATTACCAGCCTCCAACGCCATCGACTGGCCGCGCACATGCTGATTAAATTAGGCTTTCTGCTGAGGAATCGCTTCGTCCATTGATTTCCTTTCGCATGTATCCTATTATTATTGATCATCGATCTACGGCAAAGGAAAACAACTTCAAGGCTCGCTCTGAGAAGTCCGATCAACAAAGAGCGATCCGAGAGCAATTTATGCTTCGGGAGGAAAAAAAAAGAAAAAGTCAGCCAGCAGTCGATGTGTCTGCGCCCTTTAAGCATTTATTAGCTCATCGACGGCGCTGGTTGCCTCAGCGGGAGTGAAATGTCGCGGCCTTGCGAGCTACATTTACATTTTTACATTACATGCACGCACAAGCATGAGAGGGGAAAAAAAAAAAAAAAAAAAACGCTCGAACTTCAGTTTGGACTTAAACAAGGTAACACGTTGCACAGGTGGTTGTTGTATAAACGACAACAACAAACAACACAACAGAGAGAGATGAGATTTTCTACATTACTACGTCTCTATGTCTAAGCTAATGAATTCCCAAACTTTCTCCCAACTTTAATTCTTCAGTTTCCTTAAAACATTCTGAAAGTTCAGAAAATCGTCATCAAATGTGCACGAAGATGTAAAGAAATATAAAGTTGTCTCTTGTTATCTCGCCTTAGGATGGTAGGCATCACTACTGCTCGCCAGGCCACGCCCAAGTCCAGGTCACAAGTCGTATCCTGTTAGAATGCTCAGCCTTCGAATGAACCCGGCTGTAAGCGGCGCACCTTCTGTGAACGCCTTAGTCTCCAAGACACATTACCGTGATTCTGCTTTTATCTTATTTCCACTCTGTTCGATCGAAATTAGCGACCGTGCGTTACACTTGTATTAATTTAAATTATGGATGAGACTGTCAAGGCTATACATGTTCGCCTCCCACCATCACCCATGATCCCTTGCTCTCGTATCCGTGCGTGCCCTTTGATGACGGCATCTCACGCTCGTTCTTAATCGCGTTAGTCTTAGCTGCATGTTTTCCCGCAGATAACCTTTGACCTATTGATGAATTCATACCTTCGGGGCAGCATTTATGAATCCTGGACCTCTTTATTCTAGGAGTTGTTTTTTATTGTTTCTTTTCTTTTTTTCCTGAAGGTTACTGAAGACATTAGTGTGGGGTTAACCCTGAGATCTGTACCAGCAACAAAACTTGGACAAGCGAGCTTGTTTTTGTTTCTCCATCGATTTCTCCTACATTTATAAACATAACACTCACATAATCTGATCTGTTTGTTCCTCAGCCGTCCTTACATCTCCGAAATGATTGAAAAAGATGCTTAGAGAATGGAAGAAGGTAAGGCACGTCCTAATGCACATGCCATTAGTGATCCCCGCTCGACCAAGCGTGGTCAAGGCCACCCGGTGAACGCTTCTTAAAGGTTGTGCTATTTCGAACACAGCGAGGCATGCGGCAATGTCCTGAGACCAATTAGTGAGGCAGGCAGGCTGTCCACAGGGGCTGAGTGCTGGATGGATAATGTTCACCGTGCCTCGTTAGACTTGTGAGCTCCGAGCCTAAGACAGGCCGAGCTAGGACGTTAGCCTCTGGTGATAACGGTGATACGCTGCATAATGGAGGAAAAAATACCTCACACCAGTTGTCATATGAGAAGAGAACATGTCACGAATGTGTGGCTGCACAAAGCATCGAGTATGGCATGCAAGAAAGTTGTCAACGGGAGGGATACGGACTTGCGTGATAGTTTGAGTTGTTTGGATTGGTGTGTGTGTTTTATTTTTCCTCAACGGGATTCACACAAGAATCTGAGCGAGCTCGTGAAAAACCTCCTGTACAGAGTTGAAACGAAAACCGAAGTACGACCGGCTAAATCAACGACGGGTTCGAGAGAAAACCAGGTGCATCCGTGTTCTCGCATCTCGCTCTCTCAAGAGGAAAGGAATCTATAGCTCATCATGGAGAGGAGGGAAAAAAGAGAATGTGATGGAGAGCGAAGGCAAGCAGCTCTCTCTCTCTCTCTCTCTCAAGCTCAAATCCATTACCTTCTCTCCAGCTCTTCAGGCCTCTCATGAAGAAAGGATTGAGGAGAGGGTGGGGGGAAAAGTGCTAATCAAAAATGATAGACCTGGCAGCTCATCTCGTCCGGTCTCGCAGATGGAGGAGTCTTTAATGCACCGCTGGCTTGTCAGCCATGATTGCACAGCTCCTTGGATGCACCATAATACCGGCGGTTTAACAGTTATTACAGGACATCTCAGAGTCCATTCTCACACACAGCTACAGTACAGCCCGAACCTCTCAAGAGCCACCGGGTAAAACCTGTCTTTAAAATAAAACACAAAAAAAAACAGCATCTTGCACAGTCTGTAATTACGACCGATAAGGTTTCTGTTGCTGAAAAATATAATACCAGAGACATGAAGAGTCAGGAATGCCAAATAATGGAAATGGAAGAACATGAGGCTCATTTCTGCGGGATGACGGACAGGTAATGTTAATCTCCACTCCACGTGTCGCTATAAGCGTACTTGCGGTATGTCCTAACGGCTTCTGCTCATCCGTCAACGAGACATCTCTAAAACCATAGCCGTTGCTCCAGTTACACCTCAGCAAGGAAGACACAAGTCTGAGGGTTTGGCTCGACCTGGATATCCATCTCGCTCGCTCCCCTGGGCCTCATGGATCAGGTGCTGACCAGCCACCGTGTCCACCATGACACCTTCCTCATTACAGGCGGTTATCTGCCTGCGCTCCTGCCAAAAGCTGTGAAAATACACCGGCGCTATCGATAGTTCTTCAGATGAGAAGAGGAACAAGAGAGGGAGCACTTATCGAGAGAAAGAAAGGGTGTGCAGCTCCATTTCATCGGCTAATGAACTCCAGCTGAGGCGTCCCCGGTGGACACCTGACTCAAACTCTCCAGCATGTTCTCTGGAATTAGGTGTGATGGAAGGGGGCGACTCGCCTGACAGCTTCCTGCATCGAGCGCCTCTGCACGGGATCAATCCTGCTCGCCGTGGACGCAAACGAAACACTGAGGAAGGAGTGAATAATTTAAGAGGGCTCGGGGTCCCAGTGATGAGAAGCAGATCGGTACGCTAGTACGACCAACCCGATGAACCGGAGATGAGTTTCAACAGCTTTCACGCGTCTCCTGATCAGTTTAGCTTCGTGCCCTGAGCATTAATTCAGAGCAAGGACAAGAACGCTGCCCTGACGAACCCCGCGATAATGTGAGGTCCAGCGATGAACAAGTGGAAGGGGAAGCAGATGGAGGATTTTTTGTCCTGTCTGAACCCATCAGTAATTTTTTGTTGAATTTTGAAAGTTTAATCTGTATTTGTAATGTACGTCAGAATGTTTGAGATTAATCCGTCTCGTGCGCTAGGAGACGACTGTATTTCTTGTTGCTGTATTTTATTCCGGTGCCATGTAAAGGTTTTTAAGGACAGAGGGAATTCTGGGCTGAACATGTTCCCTGCTCCTGCTTGTGCAAGCTGAAACAAAACAGGATTTAAAAGCCGCCGCGACTTAAAAATCTCCCCGTTCCCATTTACACTTTACACCTACACACACTCGGATTTGCTCGAGCCTAAATCCTTTTAATTAAAACCTGATGGAAGTCGGTGAGCTCAGAATGAGGTTGGCAAGCAAGCTTACGAGTCTGAACGAAATTTATTCGTAAGGGTCCGTGGGGGAACGAGGGCGAGGTGTGAGATCTGCCGGAGGTCAGGTTTCTTTTTTTTTTCTTCCTTTTTTAATGATGGAGGTGGAATTACCAAATGTTTTTTTTTTTTTTCCTTGAGATGACGAGGGGCACAGAGTGACGTGGAGGGGCTGGAGTACTGTAACCCTGCCTGTAACCCCGGGCCCATGCTCAGAGTTCCCTGGTTCCTCAGTTCCAGGTCAGAGACAGAAAAAGACACTGTTCTAGTTTGAGTCAGTAATAAAAGATAATGATGTAAAGGGTTTCTGTCGTTTTACAGTGATGGGCCCCTGGTGCCAACGAGGGGTTGGGTCTCGTCTCAAAGGGGATAATTACTGGTCTTGATGATATTCTGGATCAGACAGAGTGTCTCATCTGGAGGACCGCGCTGCCCGAGACGCACTTCTTCACTTCGAGGAGTGTCGACACCTTATTACCTTCCAAGAGCATCTGTTACTCCGGAGTCTCTCACTCTGTCTGTCTTTCGTTCCCTCTGTCTCTCTCAACAGCTTTTATTTTCGAGCGAGGGAGGTGTTTTTTTTTTTTTTTGTCTTTTCCATTTTCGACAGCCTGTAATGAATTTGCTCAAGGCTCGTTTCAGACAGAGTGACAAGTGGCATGCCACGGAGACTCGTGGTGAAGGAGGCAATTAACGCACTCGAGCCAACTGTTAAGCCTTACTCGTCATGCCGAAGTGGCTCGAACTTGTTAGAACTCTCGCTGAAATCTGTGTTCCTGTGTCAGTTCGGAGCCGCAGAGCAATTAAACAAAATTCGGAGACGACCAACGTCATGTGCGAAGTGGCGAAGGTTTGTGCTGTAATAGTTTCACAGCGTTCCCTAAAGTGGAACCGGGATGAAAAGGTTCCTCGTGTTGAACCTAACAACAATTAAATCCTAGGTCCAAAAGCAGCTTGTTACTCGCTACACAGGGCTTTAGCGGCAGGTTTATTACTTAAACAGATCGCCGTGACTCTGCCATACACAAACCGGTACGAGCTCAGTAACAGTACTTGTGTTAACTAGTCCATCAGGACCTGAGCCGTTATGGTTACCGCCTGTTGTTTCCTGTCGTCACTCGCATTTGAACAGCTAAACTCTCGTGTCTCTCGAAGATCTTGGAGTAAAGATGTAAAGTTGCAGCTCCAATCAGACCAATCGGGACACGGAACTCGGCAGCGCCGTGTTATCGACGCGGAACTACGCCTTCAGCTTTCCAAAAACAAACAAGCTCCACGTGACCTTCCACCCACGCGCTACTCGATACGGCAGGCAGCGCGCGTCGCTCCCGCCGTCCCACCCACGGGCATTAATGAGGTATCAAATGCCACGGAGAGATTAACTCGGGGTCGTTTGAGGACGAGAAAAGGCGGGAGATCTGACGATGGGGACGTTTATTGACCAGAGGATTGATTGAGCGTCTGGTGAAGAACACCTACCGTAGCGTCCAACGCAGCCGACACACAGATGATGGAGGACGTGTGAGCATCACGCAGGACTGGGTTTAGAGGACACGTCATAAATTAACGTAAAGGGAAACGCATTTCTCACTGCTATTAAAGTACGAGGCCTCAGAGTCGGGCGTTCTACACTGACTTTAGCTATTAGCCCAGGAAAGAGCTTTTTTTTTTTTTTTCAAAAGAGATTAAAATCTGTAAAGGAGCAAACACTTAAAAACAAACAGGAAAACAGACAGCAGTATAGAGTTTTTTCTCAGAATGATAAACAGGTTTAAAAAAAATCTCCTGCCAGCACAGAGGCATCGTTACACAGAACACGTCTATGGAAAGAATTTTAAGCAGGCGACAGGCCGGTTATTTGGCTCGTGGTGCTTGTTTATCCACCACTGTTTAAAAGAATGTGTCATGTCAGCGAAAGAGAACAGACACACAGAGAGAGAGAGAGAGAGAGAGAGAGACAGAGAGAGAGAGAGAGAGAGGAAAACAGAAGGTCAAGTCTGAAGGCGCCGGACGTGAGTCGAAGTCGTCCACGTTTCCGCTCGTGACTCCTGAGACGCCGACGATTCACCGCCAACAACGTACAGAACTAAAACCGCACCAGGAGCCATGACATCACTGACGGCGCTGTTTACAGTCACATGATCACGGTTATAAGACGAAGCAGTGAAAACCAATGAGAGCAGGTAGACAGGTACGGGACAGAGACAAACAGACAAACAGTGGAGACAGATCCATACAACAGAACTGACACACACAGATTTATATTCACACACACATCATAGACAAACAGACAGACAAGAGACACAGAAACAGATTGACAGACAGATAGAGACAGCCACACACAAACACACACAAATTTACAGCAACAGACAGACAGACAGAAATGACATGGATAAAGAAAGAGACACAGACAGACAGAGAAAGAAATTTTCCAGCGTCACATCATCCTGCAAATTTTGTGATGCTACATTAGTCATAACATCAGGACACACGGCCAAAAAGAGACTTTTGAGTAATTATGCTGTGCACACACACGCACACGCACACGCACACACACACACATATACTGTATCAGATCCTAGAAAACACATCTGCTGTGGAGTTTGGGGATCAAATCACCGTCATGGTGTCAGACACATATTTGAACAGATGTCTTTAAATTACATCTCTCTCCCTATACATTTACTCCTCTGTGTGTGTGTGTGTGTGTGTGTGTGTGTGTGTGCAGGGACGTTTAAAGGGGCGGATGATCAAAGTTAAAAAAGAGA
>JAQMYI010000034.1:1229511-1241594 GCA_030014275.1 Clariallabes melas | reverse complement strand
AGACAGAGATCTAAGGACTGCAGGAGATTCAGTAAATTCTGTCCAGAAAGTTTTGTGTGATTCTGCGACTGACTGACTGACAGACAGACAGACAGACAGACAGACAGACAGACAGACAGACAGACAATGTTCCAGAGACAGGTTTCTGGTCCTTCAGTGTATGAAACAAAGATATCACTGAAACAGTTCTGACCCAATGTACAGACAAAACCTTTATTTTATTGATATAAACATTTGGAATGGAAATGATACCAAACTGTCTCAGAAAATTAGGATCACTAAAGACTTCCAGTGTTTGTGACGGAGCCTCAGAACGTCCGCAGTTCCAGGAAGGAATTCCATAATTTGGGACAAACCCGTGAAATCCCAGCTTCCAAGATTTGGTAATAACCCGTCATAAAGTCCATCATTACGCAGCTTTAAAACGTCCAGCATTCTAATAAAGACACAAGAAAGAATTCCATCACTCGGGACGGAGCCGTGGAATTCCCAACTCCGGTTAAAATTAAAAAGACCAGTCATGATTTCCAGTGTTTGGGACGGAGTGTAAAATATCCGAAGCTTTAGCTAGGAGACATGGGGAATTCCATCATTTCAGGCCGAGCCTCGACATTTCCAGTGTTCTAGTGAAGCCAGAAAATAGACAGGAAGGAATTGCATAGTCGGAAAATCCCAGATTGTATTTGTCAAACTAGTGATGAATTTCAGGGAGTCAGATGATAAGAAGGCCGGCCCGTGTTGCCCTAGATGACTTCTGAGGAAACATGAAACGACAAAAGTTGTAGTAGATACTTGATTTTGGGACAGAGCCTTAAAATCCCACAATCCATTTAAAAAGAAAATCATCAGTAATTCCAGAATTTTAGTATAAAGTCAAAATTTTCTCAAAATGAAAAGAAAAAAAGATTTGATTGTAATATTTGGAACAGAGCTTCATAATGGCTCTGAAACTGAAACTAGAACACTAACTAGTGATTAGGGCCGGACATCACCAGGGATCACCGTATCATCACGATACCCAGCTGCCGATCCCGTTTGTATTGCGAATTTCACGATTTTTAAAATAAATATCCCGATTTAATTTCTTTTTTACAATTCAAAACAAATGTAGCAAATAATTCCCTCCCTCCATTCATTGCACTTTGCTGCCTGCTGTAGTTTAGAGAGCGCCACCTGCAGGGTTATAAAGGAACGGCGACATTTCCTCACCTCAAATTCAAACATAAATATTAATTCTGGAGTTCCTACGTGGCGATACATCAATCACGCAGCCGGACTTCTTCAGTCTTACTTTTGAACCTTTACGCGTCGCTACTTTTCTACATGCTTCTCGTCGAGATGTTTGTCTCAGCCCAGACAGCGGTGTGTCTTTCTGTAGTCTCGGGGAAACCGGAGCGGCACATCAACCGCGAAAAAGCTTCTTGTGTCTCGCAGATCGCACCGTGCTGATGAACGCACGGGAAGGCAAGAGGATTTAATTCAAAAGAGAGCGAGGCGCTAGCAGACTGAGACTAGCTGTTAATACATACACTTACACACACACACAGACACAGTGAGAGTGTGTGTGTCGCTCAGTGGAGGCCCGGAGATTAATGAGCTCTTATTAAAAAGGGGATATGACAGAGAGAGAGAGAGAGAGAGAGAGAGAGAGAGAGGGGAGGATGCGTCTGGAATACGACGGCGCTTAATGAGGTGGAGATGATGCACATGAGCTTCAAGAATATTCAGAAAGGAATGAGTGTGTGTGTGTGTGTGTGTCAGCGTAACAACATTCCTTCCTCGGGGCGGTGTTTTGTCTATAAACCCATGATGTCAAAGGGAGAGTGTTGTGTCTCGGTGCAGCTATAAATCCAGAACGTTCAGGTCCTGATTCTTGTTTCTTCTCAGAAGAATCACAGGTATGCAGCAAAAGAGAGAGAAAAAAAAAGCATAAAAACATCAAACCCATTTAGCTCATCATCCAAACATCCAAAGGCCAAGGTTGTGGCGCTCTCTTTAGTCGACGCTTTATCACCGCCGCGCTGTGCAGGGTTTGTCTGACACGTTCGTTTAATTCCTTTAATGTATTCGACAGACGGATTCACGGCCGCGCCCCATACGCTCCGCTCCGATCTACCCGGGTCGATCAAAACAAACACCACCAATTAATTCCTACAGCGCAGGAGCGCGTTTTAGACGTCGATAAAGAGCGCTAAACAAGAACGGATCCCTGCAGTCCGTCTGCGAGGCGTTCTGGAGCGCGAGCTCACTGTGAATCAAAGAGAGAGATGCGCTACGAAGGTCGCGTCCCGAATCGACAGGTAGAGTTGAACTACTTCGGCCTGTAGGAGGAGATTTACACCACATGTACCGGCTTTGAACACACATTAGTTTAAGGCTTTGATCTTACTATTCTGGAAAAAAACAAAAAAAAAACACGGTAACTACCTTCGCATGCAGCGTAATAATCGGTCCGTGAGCTCGAGTTCATGTAATGACGAGAGATCAGAGGAAGCCATGTTGTTTTTCTATTGGCTGATAGTTCTCCTGGAATCATACGAAGGTGGCAGGTTCGAATCCCGTCGTGATAAGTCATCGTAGCCGGGAGTCCAAGACGGGACAACTGGCTGTGTTCTCTGGGTGGGCGGAGCATATCATGTCTTCCCAGCCAATCAGAGGGACGCTAGTTGATCAAAACTCCGTGTGACGTGTCGAGGAAGCTTCCCACGTTGGTATCTTAATTAACTCGAGGAAGGCGTCGCGGAAGCAGAAACAACCAAGATGTTGTGTCCCATCTCCATCGACCCCTTTCCCCTTCAGTGACACGGACAAAACCCAGAGAAACGTGGTGTCCCTGTGTTGCCGTGGACAAAAGACAAAATCGTAAATGCTACGAATAACCCGCAAAACAAAACAAAACCCGAACAACAAAGGTTCTCCCCATGAGAGGTTCCTGCGTGCGATGACGTATAAAAACATGCGGCGTCGTAAAGACAGAGCGAGAAGATGAACGCAGGAGGGAACATTCGGAGGCCAAGGACCTGATGGATAGGTTTCAACACTAGTCTGCTATGTTTTACAAACACAGAGAGAGAGAGAGAGAGAGAGAGAGAGAGAGAGAGTGAGCTCACGGCCCAGGGCCTCCTTGACTCACTTGACACCTATAGGAGAGATACAGCTCTTCCCGTATGTCACACGTTAACGCCTGGATAGGCACATGAGATAAATCGCGTGTGCACCCGAACACACACACACGCACAGGTAAATGATGCAAATGACACAACAGTGTGTTTTACATGTGCCCCTTCCACAGACGTCTCGGTGTGCTGAGTGTTCCTCACCTCCAAGAGACGCTGTGAACCAGAGACGAGTCTTTTTCTCACTTCAGTCGCACTCGTCTGTCACAGCGCCAATATTTTAGCACAATGAGATTTTTAAGGCTATTATTTAATTTAATAACGCTGGTGAAAATTAGCACAACAGACATCCGTTAAAGAAGCGGAAGGATGGAGGACGGAGTCGCACCGTTTCCATAGTAACCTTTCTTTTGGTGGTCGGGACGCCTGAAGGAGACGATATCCTCACAGGGTCAGATCGTTACCCATTCTGGCTAGTTACACCGAGCAATAATGACCACAGAAGGGGCGGGCGGGACGTGATGGTGGTGCGGGAGTCTCCGGGGCGCGGAGCAGCAGTTGGCTCGGCAGATGGCCTGTCAAGGAACCACAGGAAGAACCTCATCAGTGCAGAAACAACCAGGAGCAGAAAAGACAGGAACTGTATCAGGGGCTCAGGTGGTCCTGGGGAGGGGGGGTGATGGGGGTAACCAACCAAATCCTGCCTCGAAGTGTGTGTGTGTGTGTGTGTGTGTGCAGATCTGAGACCACAGCAGGATATCTATATAAATAAAAGAGAGGTTTTGTCTGGACATTGGGTCAGAACTCAGTCTTTCAGTGATATCTTTATGTTTCATACACCGGAGGACCAGAAACCCGTCTCAGAAACATTTCAGCCTGTCCGTCTGTCTGTCTGTCTGTCCAGCCAGATCTCGTCACAGCATCACACAAAACTATATCTGCCTGAAGTTTAATCTGCACCATCAGTGAAATCTAAATGTTGAGTAAAAGTGACGTTATGAACAGTTGTGTGTCGGATTTAATAAACGTCATTGACGCGAACTTGCGCTAGTCTTTAATCTTTTGAGACTGGATGATCATAGAGAAACTCGCTCGCACAGGGAAAGTCTCGAGCCGAGACGTCAAGAGTCTTGCAAGACGCCTGAGCCAAAAACGATTCAGTGTCTGAAAAACACTCCAGGTCAGTGGAGCTGATGAAAAAGGGTCGTATTTACAAAGAGGGCTCTGGACGGAAGTGTGGAGCGAGCACCAGGCTACACAAACACAGAGGCCTGCTGGAGCTCATCCTGGTTCTGATTTCAAACACGGGGTGACGGGGAGGATCTGGGGAACTAAACCAAACAAACACAGGCAGGATTACTGCGCCGCGCGTTCGGCTCGGATCATCACAGGAAGTCGAGGGAGGAATAGTGATGCTCGACCGGCTCTCGAAGGTCAACGCGCCACACTCCTCTCCAGAACTACACTCCCTTCAGGAAATGAGGTCTGAAACCTAAAAAAAGGCCCCAGCTCATAATAAAACCTGTAATAAAAACAGAGCGCTGTCCAGTTTTCCAGAGGTCCGCTCGACGAGAGAGTGAGTTTCTCGCCTGTTGAAGAGCGCTTCGCTGGTTTTCACATCGACAAAAACCCACAGGGGAAAATATCAAAAGAATTTGTTCAGCGCAAGACAATATTTACCAGATTCTCAATCCTGCTGAACCAACATTAGACCCGGCCCGAGTCAACAAAACAGGCAACACAAAGAAAACACGCTGTATAAAGCTTAAAGACAAAGAACTGATCTCAGACTCGTGAGGGAACACCTCGGTCCGTAAGGGGGAGTCGATAAAGAAAATGGATGAATCGCTCCCAGGGGGACTTATCTGTACTTTACTCCCAAAAGAGTGAAAAGTTTTTCCTCAAGTCTTGGATTCACCCCAAAACTAAAGCATGGAAAAAAAAACTAATAACAATAAAACTATAATAAGATAGCCATGTCGTGCAGGTTGTTCCTGTGTTCTTGTGTCCTTTAAATCCACATGTCCTGGTCGCGGCAGAGGAGAAATGACCCTGCAAAAAACGTCCGCATGTAAAGGAAACAAGTACTGATCGCTTGGAGCAGAACATCTAAAGAAAACCAGGATTTAATGTAAAAACTTTTAAATGTCAGTTTCCGGCAAACTTTCACAGACAAAATGTCAGGTCGGTTTCTTGAACTTCACATCTAGTCGAGCACAAGTCCAAAAAAAAGAAGCAGTACAAGAGAGATGATAAAAAGCACTTAGATCATCTTCATCTGGCAGCACTGCTGAGTTCCGCATCCTGATTGGTCAGGAGGTGGAGATTAATTCTCTATAACTGCAGCTCTGACTAATGGTGCAGGATTATATTAATGTCCTCGTTCACAAGGTGTAACAATCTGTTCATTTATTTAACATTTATTAAATATTTATCTCTCCAGTCTCAGTGGTAAAACTATAACTAGGGTATTACAAAACAAGTTGTGGCTTTATTTATCTATTTATTAGAGAAGGAAAGAAATGATATAAAACACAAGTTTCTTTTGTCCCTGTTCTTACTTCAGGGATTTTATTAACTTTCGAGACCTTATTGATTTCCTTCAGGATCAATTATCTATCTATCTATCTATCTATCTATCTATCTATCTATCTATCTATCTATCTATCTATCTATAATTGTTTCTCTGCCATTAAAAATGACTATAAATGGATATAAATTAAAATATGTACATTTTTCACTTGTTAGTTCTTGTCCATCTCAGTTATGTAACACCGAGAATAAAACTAATCTGATCAGGATGGTTTTGTTGTTTTATCGTACACAGCTAAGCTTGTTAGTTTTTCTAGTTAGCCTCTGCAGCTAGTACAGTTAGCTCTCTTTGCTAATATTATCAGAGAATGAACCTGTTTTGAAGTCGAGCACTTAACACTACTTCAGATGTGTTTAAATATTCACAGAGATGTAGAAGTTTTTGGGGAAGTAGTAGCTTCAGGTCAGGGGTTCGAGCCTCAGCTCCATCACTGTCGGGCTCTTGACTGAGACCCTTAACGCTGTATCATGTCTGACCAGAACTGGGACATGAACATCATTTCACTGTGTTGTGACGTAACCACATTTAGCTAAGACTCCCACAGGAGCTGCACTAACCGGCCAGACAGACGACCGGCGGTGTGAACGTCAGGGTTGAACACAAACATTTCACGTAAACCTAAACATGAACTCCTAAAAAGAAAAACAGAACGCTAATCTCCCGCGAAAGCCGAAACCCAATCAAAAGCGTTGGGAAGTCCATCAGTGAAACTAATCTGACGATGTTATCCGCGCGAGCATGTGGGTGGGTTCAGAGCGCCCTCATGGCAGAGGCTTGAGTCTCCCTCCAGTGAGTTTGAGGAAACCCTCATGGTAGCGAGGCTGCCTCTGATCTCCCACCTGAATAAAACACGGCACTCTGGATACTATTTCCCTCTTTTGCTCTCTGCTACGTTCACGCCCCTCGTGCCATGTGGAAAATGACGGCATGCGCGGCGGCGGCGGTGCGTTGGAGACACGCTGAGCTCAGCGGTGAGGAGTGTTGGTGTCGGTGCTGTAACACCCCGAGGTCGGGCAGGAAAAGGTGTCTCTTTCCTCTCAGGAACGATTTCACTCTCTGCGTCAGGTTTTTTTTTTTTTTAATCTCTTATTAAAACCACGCTCTCGTGTTTACCCACCTGCGCTGACGGGGCACGAATGACTCAACACCGCGCCGCGAGGGCGGAGCTTTACCGCTCTTTCTACAACTGCTTTATTTTGTTTTTTGTTCGCCCCAGCAGATGCTGATACTGTTAAAAGCTCGAGCAACAAGGTCACGCGGGAATGGCCCCGGGGCCGAGTCGGCTTCGCCTCGCGCTCTCCTGATTGTTCCCAGGGTTTGGTTACAAACAAGGCACGCATTGTAAAGAAACACACACACACACACACACACACACACACACACACACAGTGACAGACTGAAGCTTTGTAGGGTTTAATAAGCACCATGGGGATTAAAAAACAGCATCGGGAGATAACATGCTCTTAAAGAACAGCATGAAACAACAACAACAACAACAATCCTGCATTGCTGTTCTGGTTCTCATCCCCCCAAAAATACAGTTGAGTGACGGCGGAGGTGAAATGGAACACGGATACGTTATCTGACACACACACACAAAACTCAGACAGGAACAGGAGGCTCAAGACCAGACGTCTGACTCAGTACTTTACAAAGTGGCCTGAAAGTCACAATATAAATATGTTTGGGGTCTTAAAATCACTTTTGAAATTAATACACACTTTTATTCACATAAATAAATGTCAAATATATAAAATCTACCCAGAATCCCAGAAAGTGTTTTATTACTTACAAATGACTAATTCATGCATTTGTTTAGTAAAAGTTCTTCACATCAAACAAAATTAAATGATATGAATTAAATGACGGAAATCTGAACGAATGTTTTACCGCGTCACCGTGCCGAATGATTAAAAAAGGTAAACGTTTCTGAGTAACAACCTGAGCAGCAGCGACCTCGTTTCCCCTCTCGTCTGTTCCAACCACTCAGCGCTCAGCAATAAAACTAATCACCTCCTGATCATCTGTCATCATCTGCACCTGTTCCTCACTGAGTCGGGACTTACAGTATGTTAGATGCTTTTCTTTATGATTGAAATAATTCAGGGGTCATTATATTGTGTGGCTTAACAAACACAACACATTCCTCTGAAACTGCTGAGGGACAGGGACGGGACAGGACAGGACGGAGCCTGGAGAACTGTCCCTCAAGACTAGATTAAAAATATCAACTGTGGTATATGAAGTAATGACGGGGGTCAAGACTTTTGCACTGTACTGTATGTAATGTTCATACACTAAAGTGAGTAATTTTACGTACATCTCAAGATTCTAACTGTTGTCCTGAGCTACGTGTCAAGAAGAGTGTGATAATTATACTTTAATCGCAGACTGTAAAACAGTGACAGTGTTAGCGTCAGGACTGAGACGCGCGTGTGGGTCTTTTTAGGTTTTTAAAGTTAAGTCTTTATTTGTCACATATACATTACAGCACATTACAGTAACTGGGGTCAGAGCGCAGCGTCAGCCATGATACAGCGCCCCCTAGAGCAGACAGGGTTAAGGGCCTCGATCAAGGGCCCAACAGCGGCAACCTGATGGAGCTGGGGCTCGAACCGCCGATCTTCCAATCAGTAACTCAGTGCCTTAGCGCTCTGAGACACCCCCGCCCCACTGACCGTCGTTAGTATCGCTTCACACCATCGACCTCGGCGACCATCTAATCACTGATTAATAACCGAAGACGTATAATGCAGACTTTTAGCTGATAAAGATTTAAGCAGCGGACACGCCGACCGCAGGAGAGACACGACTCGCTCCAGATCCAGCTGTTTAGCCTCTGCGCTATTCAGAGAGAAATGAGAGCGCTGTAATGTAAAACCCGGCCTCCTAACACACCAAAGATCACATACTGTACTGCTGTGACACACACACACACGTCGAGCGGCCTTCACGCTTCTTCTTCAGCTGTTGGTTTAAGACTGATCGCCGATCCTCAGACCAGATTAATGCGAACCCGAGAAGGTTAGTAGGGCCACCGCGCTCGGCACAGCTCGACCTCCGCCATCATAAGTCACGCGAAGCAAAACATCGCCCGTGTAATGCGACTCTCGGCGCGACCCAAGACGCGCGACAGCGCCGACCTTTCAGACGGCGCTCGAGATTTATTCCTGGCCTCGCGGTGCCATTTTCAACATAACTCCAGACTGTAATTATGACAAGTGGCCTGCTGGTACGCTCCCAAAAATGTAGATATCAATTACACAAAGCGTATGAAATTACAGGCAACACGCACTCCTCAAGGAGGAAGAAAGAAGAAAAAGAAGTAGCCCGAGAGCACGTCCGGATCGAGTCCGGAGCCGATGAATGATTCCTCTGTGGGCTGTGATCTACTGACGCGCCGAGCAACTGAGAATGTAAAGGACCGTAACGGATTCCTCTCGCAGCAGCTCACATCAATCCCCGGACAAAACCCCGGCCGCCCCGCGCTACTGCCCCGCGCCCCGTCCTCCTATCGCCCCCGGAGTGAAACCAGGCACCGGCGGGCGGAGGGGATCCCGACCAGGAACGCCTAGCGCTGTTTGTGGAGCTCTGCTCTTCTTTCCCTTGAAGCCAAGAGAAAACACGAGCGAGCGGGAGGTCGTGAGGAGACGCCGGGTGAGACGAGCAGGTGCTGCCCTCTGACCCTCGTAATAAACTTAACCAGAGAGGCTTAATGAGATTAACTGGCTCCAATTAAGGCGGAGCCTGACGGAGCAGAGATCACGAGCTCCTGACAGAGAGAGAAAGGCTCCAAATCTCTCGGGCCTGAAATCTCTGAGCGGAGCCGAGCGTCTCTCCACCGCACGCGAAATATAACGTCTGGCGTTCAGACAGATACGAGACTGGAGCCAACATCACGGAAGTGACATCAGAAATGCGGAGCGCAAGAGTAAAGCGAGTAAAGACATCGTTAAAAGTTACTGCGCGGTCACGCTTTCACTCAGAGCGTCTGTTATTCGCTTTCAAGGAATCCTTAACTGCACGCGCAAAAACAACAACAACAAAAATACAGCAATACGCTGCAGGAGATGAAAACTATGCCGTGGAAGTATAATCTGTAGACAATCGCAAAACAGACTTCGATACTTAATAGCTTAATAAATGTTAATTAAATAACGTTTACCAATCACGTACGAACTTTTTATTAAAGAGGAAACAAGTACAAAACTGAACTAAATGACTATAATACAGCGTAAAGACGCTAACTAGCGCTCCTGCTCACTGCACGCTGCCACCTAGAGGTTAAAGGTGTAGAGACAAAATAATAACACGTGAATGATCCCATTTATCACGTGTGTACCTCACGTGTTCATCTACATCTGTGTGTTAATGTCTATATCCAGCTCGGATCGCCATCATTACCTTACGCTATTAGTTTTAGCTTAGCGTCGTGTTTCCTGAATGAATCTGAGCAGCGGGACTCATGAACTCTCTGCTGCGTCAGTAAACACTGTTCTTCATGATAATTTCCTTTTACAATTTTTTCTTTTTCGCAAACACACACACACACACACACACACACACACACACACACACACACACACTTCCTGTTGGTCAGAGTTTCTACACCGAGTCGCTCCGACCCTCTCAGTCACTTGATTTTCTGCGTTGTTGCTCCGTCCAACTCACTCTGTAAATGTCAGGAGATCATCAGGGAAGGAGAGAGAGAAAAGAGATGAAAAGGTGTTACTGCAGGTGTTAGTACAGTGTGTGTGTGTGTGTGTGTGTGTGTGTGTGCGAACTTCATCATGTAACACTGCAGTACCTCGGTGTGACATGAGGACGAAATTTTACTTGAGATAAGAGAAAGTGATTTAAACATAAATTATTTCCTGATTATCGCGCGGAGACGAGGGGAGGAAAAGACAAACACGAAGACAGGACAAGAGAAAAGAAGATGAAGAGGTAAAGGAAGGTAATGTGAGTGAAAGGTAGAAACAAAATGAGTAAAGCTAACTGAACAGAAAAAAAGGAAAGAAAATAAGAATGAAGTGAGAGAGGAAAAATAAAAAAATAAAAAAATTTAAATGGAGAAAAAGAAAAAAGAAATGAATGAAAAAAGGGGAAAAAATTGTCTAGTAACAAAAAGAAAAATTACCATGTGATCCACCACTTAGGTTCAGGTTCTAAGTTCCTATGGACGTGACCACAGCAGGGACAGACACACCTGTGAGCACAACCTCATCGTATATCAATGGGGAAAGTTTGGGCAGCTCGTGACCCCAGGGGTACAAATTATACCCTCTTCAAATGTGGTCAATCTGATATTTCTACCAAATTCTTGCTCTCGTCAGAATCCATCAGAGTTGGTCTCAGTGTTCAGTCTCTGGGATTTGCCCTGCAGGGGCAATTAAACGCCCGCCCCTCCGAAAAGTCATAGCACCCCATTCCGGAATAAGCCGCATGATTTGACACCTCATTCATGTGTCTACGACAAACATTACAGGACCAGTTACACACCAAACGTTTCTGTACGGAAGAAGAAGAAGAAGAAAAGGAAAAAAATGATCCCTGTGAGATAATAATAGTAGTAATAAATGAAATGAAAGAATAAGGGGAAAAATAATAAAACAAAGTATCTGGTTCGTGAGATTGTGAGTGAAGGTGTTTAGATTTTTTAAGTAAAACAAAATACAGAAATGTGGAAAAAGAAAGAAAAGTAAGAAAAACAAAAAAACTACTGGAATGAGAGGAATAAAAAAAACAGCTGAGAGGAAAAAATAAGAAAAGTGGAGAGGATGAGGAGGCTAGTGATGATGAAGACACGGCAGGATCGGTTTCTCTCTTGAATGAAATAGTAAAAAAAAAAAAAAGAGAAAGATAAAATAAATAAAGCGAGAGAAACAGTCAGGGTGCCAATACTATAGTCACAGCGATGATATGGAAAGAGCAGCACACACACACACACACACACACACGCGCGCGCACAATGCTTTAGGCGATGAAAAAAACGAAGATCAAAAGACGTGTGTTAATCAGGACGAGTGTATCGACCAATCAGTGGCCTGGGCTGAGTCTAGCTCCGCCCACTTGTCTGGGATCACTTCTCCTCATTCTATACGATCAACAACTGCAGTGCAGGTGGCCAGTTATCATGAGTATCAGTGTGTGTGTGTGTGTGTGTGTGTGTGTGTGTGTGAACAAGCTAACGTATGACTCACAGTGTGTGTTCACAACAAACATGTGATTATGTTAAAAACCCTGACAGCAAACAAGTACTGATTAAATGACAAGAACAAAACTCACACACACACTCAATCACTTACACACACACACACTCACACACACACACACACACACTCTCTCTCTCTCTCTCTCTCTCTCTCTCTCTC
>JAQMYI010000034.1:1167312-1179009 GCA_030014275.1 Clariallabes melas | reverse complement strand
ACCTGCACCAATAGATATTAATTAGAAAAGATAAAGTGAATATTTTTACTGGGATTAGTTCATATTTTCACTTTGTCCGAAATAACAGCGCTGAAGTGGTATAAGTGAATTTTAACACGCTGGAGTCGTTTTAAGACAAAACTCATCTTTATCTGATCTACTTTTTCCATTTCTCATCTGTGATTCTCTCTCCGATTACCGAACAGGGAGTGTATTCGGTAACATTTTAACTAATTCTACAAACTTTTAAAGCCAACAGTAAGTACTTCTGCTAATTATAAGTAATTAAACTGAACTATAAATGGGTAAAAACTACATGTCTGTTTTTCATAAATGAAAATGAGCAAGTGTTGTAGCGTTAGAGGAATAAAACACTTCAGGTTGTGCCGCTACACCACATCACACCTCGGGTGGTTATTATACCTCAACGACACGCTGCGGTTTACTCCACACACACTGGGATGAACGCTACAGGATTTTCGGACGCTGCCTGAAGCTCTCCTCTCTGTGTGTCTGCATTACTATTAATTATTTTATTTAACTTCAAAGTTTATGCTTTTCTGACATCAAAAGGACGAGCTTTTCTTCTATAACATGATAAAAATCTGAAACAATAATAAATCAGAAGTGGGTGTTATTTCTTTTCCTTAGCGGCAGATCTTTATGAGAAAGCGGATTAGTCTTGAAAGTGGTCACTCTGCGGGGCTGACGACGCCCGAGGCCGGAGGAACAGCCGAACTGGATAGTAAATAGAGGGGAAGGGGGGGAAAAAACGGTTTTAGGAGAAACAAATCATTAACAGAAGTTTAAAAACAGAATGAAACGTGTACACTTTGTAATTTAAATTTTCCCAGCAATTAGCGCGGATTTTTCCAGGCCTGAGAGCAGCACAGTGGAGTCGGCGCGGAGGAACCCGGAATTAGGAGCAGGCTGTCGAGAAGGGGACGCTAATTATCGCTGCTCGCCCGCAGAGCTTCTATCATGAACTGATTAAAGGACATTTAGGTCCTATTAATAATAATTGCCTTGGATGATAAAAACAGGGTGGGGTGTTTAGTCGGGACGAGTCCGAGTCTCCTGGTGCGGGGAATAAAACGTGTGAATAAAAAGTGTTTTATTCCTCTTGTAGCGCAGCAACGTGACAACGTCGACATCTTTTATTTGTTAAAACTACAGCAGGTTGCAGCGTGATTGTTTAAGGGTTAGATTTGTGAAAATAAAAAAATAATTACACTGACACTGGAGACTCCTTCCATATGAAACTAACAGAAAAAAAGATGTCTGGGGTGAGGAGAGTCATTTCAGATTGATGGGAGGGGCATGCATTCCCTCAACTGTCAATCAGAGCGACTGTGAGCTTGAGTATGTGGAAGAGGGCGAATAGCAGTTTGAGGATGTGGAGTAAGTGTGGTGATTGGACAGCGCTGGAAAGTGGGTGGTGAATATGAATATGCAAATCATTTGTGTGTGTGTGTGTGGGGGGGTGAAAATGCTCCAAAGAAATGCGGTGCTCAGATGATGAGATGGACTGAGGATTAATTTAACGTCTCACGTGTCAAACGTTCGACACGCTCCGAGACACGGGAATTAATCACGATAAGAGTAACAGAGACCTCAGAACTCAATCACTCGACTTAAGATGCGTTCCGCCGTGAAGGACTTGAAGTGTGATGAACGGACGTGTAGGCCACTTCAGAGCGCTTCAGCCTCCCAGCCGCCGAGTCGCGGCGAAGCCGAACTCGTCCTTCAAGAGCGAACCTCGCGGTACAGCACACACTCCAACAAACTACTCAATTACCCTAAAAAACCTCTTCTGGAATCTTAATCATTAAACACACGGTGTTGAGAAACAGCTTAAAAGAAGCGAAAAGAAGAAGGAGAAGAAGAAGGAGAAGAAGAAGGAGATGGAGCAGCGACTTGACATCAATCCAAGTCGTCCTACAGAGACGCTTTTCACGCACAGAGATAATTAGTGACCTTCTAAAAGAGTGAGGAGGGAAAAAAAAACACACACACACGCTCTCCTGTGCATCAATGCAAATTATAACTTACAAAAAGTTAATCTGGCTGCAAAGACCCTGGAGAGTCAACACACACACACACACACACATACGTTTCCAAAATAGCTCCCAGGACAGCGCGGCTCTGCTGCCGGAGTGTGTACCTGTGCGTCTCGCGGTGTCTCCGTCTTCATCTCGTTTGTCTCTAAGCGCTGCCCTGAGAATGGTTTTTAATTACGCAGCGGGATGTCGGGGAATTCGGCAAGCAGAGCGGCGGAGTCGTGAAAGAAAAAAAACGCACATGAATAAACACAGCTTTTGGAAATAGAAGCAGAAACTGCGAATGCTTGGATGCGCGTGTATTTCTGAGGATGTTATCGCAATAAGTTTCCTTTTCGAAAGAATTTTGCAGAAAGAACCAGAGACGTAACTTCTGAATGAAACAAACAAAGTGCTGTTTACTTTTCAGAATTCCTGCTCGAGGATGCGCGAAAGTGACGTTTGATTAAAACAGGCACTCGGAGCAACGACAGCGAACACGGCAGCATGTTTTAGAAAGTTCCACTCTGTACACACACACAGTACACATTAGTCTTAGGTCAACATCCGTGGATTTTTCTGGTAACAACTCCCAGTTAGCTCAGTGTTAACTAAAGACCGCCACAGAGGTCAAAAGGTAAGCTTCCAGAAATTCATCAACATTTTCTTATGTTCCTCGGTTCCTTGGTGAAAGAGGCATTCATCCACAAACTTTCAAAGGAAACGGTCCCACTATACACCCCTGAGGAACAACTCAAGGTGAAGTTTGAATTGTTTCACTCAGATCGCCTTTACAAGAACCGGTTCTTCCTTTTTCTGCAACGTTCTTACATCGTCCATCTTCCCGGTACTGGACTCGGCTGGTCTAAGGTGTTGTGATATTCCATAAGCCTACGTTGCAGAAACCTTTTCCTTCCTCTAGGTCATCTAGAATGAATAAGTCTCTTGATCCACATCTGAGACTTACTCAGCCCTGACTTTAATAACCAGTTTACTTTTTATAGATCTGCTTCTCTAACATGGTAGCTTGAACAGGCCTTAAAAGCTAATGTTCTCTAGGTTCCTTGGTAAAAGGAGAATGACTTTCATATTTCAAATATAGGCGTTAAAGTCAGGAATTTTCCTTAGAGCAGCAAGTTTTTGTGATGTAAAAGAAGTGGCCTTGCTGTACACCCCTGAGGAACGCCTGAAGATGGTTGAAGGCTGTCATGCAAAAGGAATGTGTAGATGCTCTCTTCAATCTATCTAAAAAAAACCCACTAGACTGACAACATTCTGGACCCATTAGAGTGGAATCCATTTGATTTATGAATGAAGGCGGGGTTTATGTATTAGCTCCACCCACTTTGCGTGGACGGGGAGGAATTTAAATCATTACCAATTATCATCAATTTATGAGTGAGGGAGCGTACCCTAACGATCCACAGCAACTGATTAGAAGGAAAAGTGTTTCCCTCTGACTTTAAAATCAAATTAATTCATTCTTTCTTTTTCTTTAAGTGGCCAAACACAATAAATCAATTCATCAATCTCAGTATGCATCCCACCCTCTTGTGGGGATGCACACACACCCACAATCAAAAGGCACATTAGAATTTAAATTACGCTGCAGGGAATTCTGGGAGAATGGCAGCATTTGCAATTTAAAGAAATCAAGTTTTTTTTTTTAAAAAGAAAGAAAAGAAAGAAAAAAAAAACTCAACTCACCCTGTATTGATAGAAATGATTTCAATCAGCGGGTTCTTCCTAATCTTCGGCAAATCCAATCGAGCGCCGCCAAGCCGCTTGCCGTTATCTTTTTTCGGACCCAGCAGACGTACGGAGTGACCTTCACAACACACACACACACACACACTCTATGTTAGCATAGCACAGAAGCTTGGCATTACAGAGGTGTATTACTGCTGATGTCTCCTGCATGTCTGACGGTAAAGTCCAACAGAGTACAGCTTCAGCACCGACCCTCGCCTCCGCTCACACACACACACACACACACACACACACACACACACACACACACACACACACATACACACAGCACTCGAGTCAAACGACAGGAAGTTCACGTTCTTGATTAAAGAGAATTGACTGGAAAAACACTGGGTTGTTAAACAACGCTGAACAATAACGCAACCTTCAACTTCAGTTCCTTCAGAACTCCATAATTACTTACACCCGAGTTCTCACACCGTGAGTCCGAACCCAAGCAGATTTCACTGGCAGTTTAATTTGGACAGAGTCTCACACAAACCTAACAGTAATAATATGTTTACCCGCAGTGGTGTAGAAAACAAAAACACTAACTACACGGGTTCGAGCTGGAGAAGGTGTACAGTACTCTTTACAACCGCAGGGACAAGAAACTCATCTCAATATACAAAACAAACCAAACGTCAAAAGAAAAAAATCTCAACATTGTGGTAGAACAAAGAGGTTTGGAGAACCTTGAAAACACAAACACGGAACAAACAAAAAAAAGAAATAATTGAACAATAATTTAAACATGAATCATGAATTTAATAGACAGTTTGATTATTTTTGAGTGTGTTTTTTCTCCTCTTTTTCTCTGGACAATTCTTTAGAACACATCACGGTTTTGCGATGCTTCAGGAACGTTTCGCTAAAATACAGAAATGCAGATGTTTTCCAGAACGACTAAAATCAGGACGTTTGGGGAAATTTTAAAGAAAAAAAAAAGAAAGCGCATAAAAAGAAGTTGATGAGTTAATGTTATCTTTATCTTTTGCGAGTGTTTATCGATCAGCAGGTAAACTTGAGCTTTGTAGACGGACACCAGTCATTTTTCGACAGTTGAACTTTAAGTATTTTCTTGATATAAAAAAATAATAAATTAAAAAACTTTTGAGATCGTTTGTAGAAACTCTTCAGCCGGCGACAGACGCTTGTTTGAGTCACACAGGATGGTCTGATCTCAGCAGAGCGATGAAATATCTGATTTTAATAGGTTTAACATACTTAAAAATAAACATTAGACCTTTTAGAGTATAAAATCCGCCTCGTATAGCGATAAAACAACAAATGTACCGCGCACTACAGCCGTGTAAACACACCGAGCGAGAGAATAAAACAACAGATCGAGCTCTCCGAGGTGCTGAGACTTCCTGAACCAGGGATTTTTTTTCCCTCTCTCTCCTTTTCTAATAAAGCACGCAGCTAGATAAATCCGATAACAAGCGAGCCAGGAGTTCGCGCTCGCATCCAATCGCTCCGCTTTTATCGTGAGACGAATTTAATTACGGCCTCTGAATTCAGACCTCAGCGCCGCCAACTAATAACGGCTCCTAAATTATTCATCCGGCCCATCTACATGCAAATAGCAGCGTGTTGGAGAAAAAACACACACACACACACACACACACACACACACACACGTGTAAGGAGTCATTTTCCAATTCGCTGGTTCTGTAAAAAGTCACGGATCCTGTGTGTGTGTGTGTGTGTGTGTGTGTGTGTGTTTAGAAATGATGAGGGAATGAAAAGAAGAAAAAGATTAAAGGTCATGAGTAAAAATTACTTTTTAAATTACTTGCTACAGTAAAAATCCCGAAGAGTTTTTCATGAGAAATCATTTGCAAAAAAAAAAAATTAAAAAAAAAAAAAAATCACAAGTGTTTAGCTCGCTAATTAGCAGTTAGCAAGAAACATCAGGAATCAGCAGCATGCTCGACTAAACCCTGACGGAGGGCAAAATTAAATTAAATGAATATATTATGTTTGAAGTTTTCAGATGAATCAATCTCTCTCTATTTAATTTTTTTTAACGAATCACTTAATTGAATAAGGCCAGGTTGATCGCTTCGTACCCTCCCGATACCAGATCAAAGACATTGACGTGTGCAAACAAACACGCAGGGGCGGAGCTTCTTGAACCACGAAGCTTGTAATTGGCTGAGAAAGTCCACTGAAGCTGTACCGAGAGTGAACGATGAGTGAGTCACTGAACCAGAACGGAGTGAATCAAACATATCAGGTTCATTTTTATGTTTTATATCAAATATTTAATTAAACAAAACACAAACTAACTAAACGCAGAACCCTTTGTGTTTTAGGAACATACCTTAGAAAGAAACTTTGTTTTTTTTAATAAAACTAAGAGAAAAAAAAAAAGTTTGTGGATCGGCACAATATCAAAAACATTATTTGCAAATAAAAAGAAGGGAGGGGGGTTTGTTTGTTTGTTTGTTTGTTTGTTTGCTAAAGATTTAATAAGTCATTCCAGCTACTTAGTTGCTAAATGGATCATTAAATAAATCAGAACCTGACTGTGAATCATTTAAAAGTTACTTTTGTAAACCAGCCCAGGGAATTATGGGTAATTCAGACATCATTATCAGAGCTGTAATGTGGATGGAACTCGTAGCTGTGTTTGTGGGCGGAGCCAGCACTTCGTGCTCTGTACAGAGAGCTGATTAACGAGCCTAGAATCGTCAGATGTTCAGGGTTCTTTAAAAGTTCAGAACATCTGCTTCCTCAAAGCAGGTTTCTCGCAAATCTGAACGAGTTCCTCGTGAAGGACCATCGAGGAACCCTAAAGCACGCGGGATCCTGTCCTACGGACAGATTAGCCTAAGTGCGATCGATCAGCGTGTTAATGTAAAGTTGTGGATCATCTGAGGGATTACGCTCACCTTTCACCGCTTCATCCACCACCTCCACCACGCGGTCGATCTGCTGGACCTGGACACACAGACAGAGAAGACAGGAAACGAAAGATAAAGAACAGGACAGAACAGCATGTGGAATCATTTCCTTGTGTGTTCCCATCGTTGTACTAACCGTGCTAGAATTGGGAATGTTTCTGATTAACAAACTGAAACGCCTCCAACACCTACACAATACTTTAGCTACAGTAGTTCACTTTCGTCCCTGGATTTGCATTTTAATTTATTACAGCGTTTCCAAAGTTTTGGCTCCGGTCTTGATTTTAAAACGAAAATCAGTAAAAACACCAAAAAGTCGTTAAAGCCGAACATTTGCTTCTCTATACACTGCTAGAAAGATGATGCTAGCTTCCACTTACTATGCTAGCAACAAGTCGACATTAGCGTGCCTTCCCGTAACTGCAGGAGTAGCAGGGCTACCGTAAATACACGACAACGTGTGACAAATCGAGCTTAGCTTAAACCTGCTCAGAGGTGATCTGAGAGGACATGCAGTGTGGTTTCACCGCGCTCTTTGCAGTGCTTTCCTTTCAGACACCGTGGAGCCGCCGCACCAGACGGAGATCTCGATATAAGCGTTTTAGTATCTGGAGAGACGGAGTAACTTTCTTTAGTCTCCTCAGGAGGTAACGATGCCACGGCACTTTTATAACTAGAACTGGAGCGTCGCGGTGCCAGGACGGATCCTCTGAGACATGGACAGCCGGGGACACTTCAGTCCCATCGATGTCTATGGGAGAGTTTAGATTTCCAGGAAATCCACAGAGAGTGTTTTGTCTCTCTTGGCATTAAGTGTGAGGTTGTTGAGGGAACGACTTGGCGATGACCAGAAAAAAAGATCAAAATGTAAAACATGGAGGACATGGAGGACTGGATGTGTATCGCTTTTTACATCATCATAAATATGGGGAATAAAAACCTAAGTGGGTCCATGTTTTTTTAATGCAGGTATATTTTAACGTCTTTATGTGGTTGAGACCTGAGTGACATTGTGGGGAAAAAAACAAACACATTAATGCTGAGTACAGCATGTCAGTCTGATTGCCGTGTGTGTGTGTGTGTGTGTGTATGCTTTTATGCTAAAACAGCATTTTATCAGCTCCACCCATCTCTCCAGTCATGAAGCCTGAGAAGATTGTGTGTGTGTGTGTTTGGACTGCACACACTCGTTGATAGAGATCAGATCTCTCGCCGTATGGCACGTCTGGCATCCTGAGCGCAGCAGATTCCCAAGTGAACCTGAGTTTGTGGAGCAAACCGATGATCATTTAAGGGAAATAATTCGGTATCTGCAACAATCACACTGTCGATGATTTACTCCTCGTATTACAGCAGCCATTTACCAACAGTTACTCAGTTAAACTTGTGTTTGACCGTTACAAAGCTCTAACACTGGAGACTAGTTTTTTTCCCCTTAAAGAAAACTTCAACATAAACTTCATTTATAATATAAACTGCAGCTCTGATCATCATCAACTCCTGGTGACCAATCAGAATCCAGAGCTCGAGCAGAGAGCGAGCTCATTGGCTACTAACAACCTGAACAAAGTTAGTGTTAAATCAAGCGGAACTGTTTCCGGGAAAAAGGCTTAACGAGAAGCTTAGGGTGGATATTTTAATTAGAAATTAGAATTAGTGCCAAATAATAGCAAAAAAGGAAATTACTCGATTAAATCACTATAACCATGAATGTTTGACCTGAAGTGTTTAATCAGCCTGATTTGCTCAAAACGTCTCACTTTTGTGTCCCATGTTTTAACATTCGCAACACTGACAGTATATCAGCTCAATCCCGTAATGCAGTGCGAGGCGAGGTCAATCCCCAATCCCCCAATCGACTCTCAGAAATACAGACTTGTTTTCTCTAAAAACTACTAAAATATAAAGCGATTATTTTTTTCTTGAGCTTAAAATACCAGACGAAAAAACTACCTCATTAAAAACACAACGTACACAAAAACGAAAATCACAAATTTCAACTAAAAATAAAATAGAAATTCAATAATAAATCTTTTCTCCGGGTTACAAAAATAATAATTTCCCAATTCCAAACTTTTCCATTTGTTACAGGATCCGATCTAATCCTAATTATATATTATTTTCTTTAATATCTGATCTACAGTTTCTGACTGGCAGTTTCAGACCTCAGATTATCGCTAGGTTTATTTAAAATGTACAATAATGCAGAAAAAGTGTCTGTACCCACTCGTGAAAGTCGCGTAAAACTTGAAAACGACGGTTTCAGAAGGTCGGAATAAACTTAACGATCCATTCTGAGTTTTTAGGGTTCAGCAAACGCAGTAAAGTGCTTCACCCGAGCTGTCACATGTTCCTTTGACTGCCGGAGAGAACAATTTGACCCATTAGAGGCAAACGTGTTACAATTGCGCGCCGTCTCCCACGGCTAAATAGCCGGGCACACGGCACCATCATTCATTCTGTCTGTCACTCGTTCCGACCCCCAGGGTAATTACCGCTGCCCACTGACAGCAAGAGGCACCAGGCCCCCGCCTTTTATATGCATGACAAGTGAAGAAATCCATATCGATACGTCTGTAATTGCGGACGCAGCGTAAGCCCGGAGCAGGAACCCTGCAGGACCAGAAGCACCGCTGCGATCTCTGAACGCTCGAGCGACGGGACAGTTTTAACAAGTGGATTCTGTCGAGGAGAACCGGTCGAAGTTTTGGTGAAAGGGGGAGAGAAAAGCGCGATCGCTCCGAAAGGTTGCCAGGTTTGGTCTGGATTCAGCCTGAGATCTGGAGAGATGTTTTCTGAGGGTCGTGATTTCGACACCCGTCAGGGCTCTCGAGTCGGTCCCTTAGACAAGGCAAGTGGCGCCCCCTTACCGTTTGAGATGCGGCGGGGTGAAAGCCAACCGCCTCGCACCTCCAGCTCCACCCCCCCACTGCGCCTGCGATCGATAGCTCCTTTCAGGCCTGCACTTACCGTCCTCTTTTTACTTCAATCGAGGGGATAAAAATAAATAAATAAATAAATAAAAACAGAGCAGGTGGTTCAAACCTGCTGGGGCTGAAGAGGTTTTCAGGTCTCCACTGTGACAGAGGGATTTCAAATGCCCACTTGCCCCCAACACCCAGGGGCTATTATTGGGACAAGAAAGCAGGAGATGAATCAGCTCACAAAAGGTGGAAGTTCTTCTTTTCTTCGCTTTCTCGAACTTGAAAATCGAAATAGAAAGAAAAAAAAAAATCGGGGAAAAACATGTTCTCCGGACCAGAACGAACCGAGCGGTCGATAATTACGGAATAACCCGTCTCTTTAGACTCGCTGGCTTTCTCTGGGCTTAACACACAATCATAGGAGTTTTATAAATATTGGCACCCCTTATAAAGCCCACCGAATAAACAGTAATGTGTTTTTTTTTTTTTTTTCAACGTAATAGGACTTAAAACAAACCAAAAAATGTAATTGGGATTATCCAAATATATATATATATTTTTTTTTTTTTTTAATTAGGGTGGTGGGTGGGGTTGCATTTCAAAATCAAATAATTCTCATTTTCCCAATCATTTTGTCAATGCCCAAATCAATCCCCAATAATTCCGTTGTTACCATTAGCCATGCCCGTGTCCCCGCGGTATAAATAGAAGGCTGCACATGGCTATAATTACACCTTGGGGAAAATTTTCAAAGCACGCTGGAAATGAAAGAGACAGATGGCTGGTCTTGACCTCTTGACACGCGCATGTCAGATAACAAACACCGGCGTATATAAGAAGTCAATTGAGAGTGAACGAAAGTGTAGCGGCAGGTTCCTCGGCCGCGCGAGGGTTCAATTATTTTGCTCGTAAAACGGTACCGTTCACCTGTTTAACATTCTCCAAGACGTTTTAATCAGACAGAATGAATGATCGCTGATCCCGTCCTGTTTGCCTCTTTAACCAGAGCTGGAGGTAATTAAACCTGGTGCCGTTCATTACCGAGCTTTTCTGCCCAATAAACACAAACCCCACATGCTACGTTAAACGCCGCGTACATAACTAATGTAATTAGACGCAATAAACAGGGAATCTGGTGTAAAATGAGACACCGGTGGGTGGGGATTGCAGCCTGATGCTCGGGAGCAGTGTGTGTGTGTGTGTGTGTGTGTGTTTGTTTACACTGGGCTCATATAACACACTGATTAGCTCTGCGACTTGGACGAGTCTCTCGGAAAGTTCCGCTGGCTTTGGGAAATGCAACGGCCTCACCGGAGTATGCAAAGCAGGAGGGCTATTTGCATAAAGTGATTTCTCCAACGGTTAGGAGGGCGTACGCTCCTCGCTGCGGTTCTCAGTGGACAAATCGAGAATTATAATCACACACACAAAAAAAGAAAGAAAAAAAAAACCCCACAAAGTAAGTAATTTAATAAAGTATTCAGGAACACGCTCCTTAAAGGAAAAGATTTCAGTTTCCAAACACGTATTTCTATCTCACTTCTAGTCTGTTTAATAATTTCTACTTCAGGACGTCTCCAAAAAAAGTCTCTACACATTAAGGGGAATTAAGAACGCTCTCACACATCATCTACACTTTATTCATTATATATATTTATTTATATGTTTATCAAGAACTCTTTTGACAAATGAACCACTCTCGTACCCGGATCAGGAAGCGTTAGTTTTTTCCCCCCCTGAGTTACGGAGATGTTCAGGACCGTGTGTCAAATTATTAAATCAAACAGAAGCTTCTTAATCTTCTCACTTATTCTTTCTTAAAATACGTTTCATTATGTGATGAACATGTAACAGGTTTCCTGATGAGACGAGGAGCGCGAGATTCTCACCCCGATGATGCTCAGGCCTTTGAGGTAGTCCGTCCTGGGCTGAGCCTGAGGAACACATCCTGCTACCACCACCTTCTTATTCTGCTCCTGAGCCTTCCTGACGACACACAGACAGACAGACAGACAGACAGACAGACACACAGGTTACAATGCTGGGACCGTGTACATTCTGGAATACACGTAT
>JAQMYI010000034.1:1147963-1161726 GCA_030014275.1 Clariallabes melas | reverse complement strand
GCTGCGCGATGTGTGGGTGTGTGTGTGTGTGTGTGTGTGTGTGTGTGTGTGTGTGTGTGTGTGTGTGTGTGTGTGAGGGAACAGCTTGCACCCTGCTACACGTTACTGCCCGTCCAAACAGCCTTTTATTGCGCAGAGCTGAAAGAGAGCAGCACCTGATGAGCGAAGACTGCCCGGCCCTCCGGGACACGCGGTGCTGTTTGGACCTGTCTGAGCTACTGATCTGGTTACTGAGATCCCAGCTGCTCTGAGATATAACCTGAGCTCACAAGGGGCTCAAGGATCACCCACACACACACTTCAGCAGTCTCAGATGAAATGGACTGAACAGAGCTGTTTTTATAACAGGGAGTAGAATCCACAGGCTGGCGTTAGTTACACTAGATTCATCAGAAACATCTGATTCATCTGATTCAATGATAATACCTGGATTTAATCGGAGCAGGACTCAGTGGACTTTGCTGATTCATCCATAGAAAATGGATCTGATTCCTTAGACTGAGTTTAAAAACATGAATTAGTTTGATTCATCAGAATCATGACTCCACACTAAACACAATTAATCTGTAAATCCCCCTGATTCAATTGATTTCCATGAGAGGATTCATCTGATTCTGGCGTAATCATGGTTCATCTAATGAATCTAATTGGTTAGACTCACATTATTTATTGTTCTGGAGCGAGTTCTGAGTCGATGCCCAATTTCGAAGCAGTTCTTCGCTTTCAGACAGCCAAAGCACAAGACCTCAGACAGAAAAACCAATTCCATGGCGGCACCGACACTTTGCTGGGCTAGATCAAAGAAACCCCTTACATCCGGGCCTGTGGTTGGGGTTATCACAACTGACTGGTGGGCAGTGGTTGATCAAATGGGTAATGCTGTGGGTTACTGGGTTACTAATTGGAAGGTCGAGGGTTCAAGCCCCAGCACTTTGATTTGTTAAATACCAGCACTCTGAACCTTAGCATGTTAAACTCCGGCACCTCAAACTCCGGCATGTTAAACTCCAGCAGGATAAGCAACAGCATCTCAAACACATTTTGAGACACGTTAAACTCCAGCATGTTGCAACTGTTGAGCCCTTGAGCAAGACCCTACCCAATGATGTGACTCCCTTGACCATGTGAAAACAAAGTCAGTTCTTAGGGGGGGTTGGATATTGAACCGGTTCTGACTGACCTGGCGCTAGCACCAGACATGAACTAGCACCTGGTTTACTTTTTGATAAAGGGGCTAAAGATTATTAACACACCTGAATCAGTATGTGATCCCTTGTATATCTTACAGTTTGCTCATCCACATGCTTTATTCAGTTTATTTAATTTGCCGGTTTTAATACAAGAAAGTGATAAATCAAACTCGATTCATCCCAAAAGCGGTTAATTTCATTATGATGACGCTGGGTGACACTTTATCTAGTGGATTCCTGAGACATGACTCGGCTGATTCATCCAAAGATGATGCTCAATCGAATAATCAGATTTAGATGGAATTCAGCTGAATCGCACTTGTTGTTCAGCTGTTTCAGGACGATTCGGTCGATTCCTCAGACGTGATTTATCTGATTCAGCCATCAATGGCTTGTTGTATGATTCAGTAGTGTGAATTACCTGGGATACGATTCTTCAGATTTACATTGCGTACACAACATTGGAATCGTTCGATTCACCCGATTCATCCAAAGCGGTTCTTATGATTCATCTGACATACAACTAACGACGCATCCCATTCATTCAACTCACAGATCAACTGAGTTAAGAAAGACTTGTTCAAACGATTCACTTGACTCAAAACACCTAATTCCCAACACCACCCCTCCCCCGCCGGTTAACGTGAGCACCATCCCACAATGACGCACGACTCCAGAGACACGAAAACAAAAACGATAATGCCTTTCAGTAAACATCTGGCGCGATCCCTCACGGTATCCGTTGGCGGAGATGAACGGATAAAGCCAGCAGGGTGTGCGGCGGGTCCTGATGGTCGCGTGTCTGATGGTAGTCGAGAGTTTCTGATTACATGACGGAAGAGATACTCTGATTATCTCAGGGTTGGAAGCACAACCGTGGATTCCGCAGTGAAGACGGTAAAATGATCAGATCCAGGTCAACACGCAGAGGTTCTAAGGCCCAGATCAACTGGACCTGCGCTGAACCTGAAACAGGACCCGCACTCTGGACCGGCGCCGGCTGATAGAGCTGGAAAGGGCTTGGGGAAATACAGCCAGTCGAAAAAACAAAGTTAGAGAGAAATTTAAAAAAGAAAAAAATGAGGTCCAAGACCAAGTTTAAAACATTGCAGGTATTAATTAGCAGGAAAAAAAATGTTGGCCATTAAATTGAGTTTGACATTTCTGATATGTGGATGATGTGTTTTCTTTTTTTAATTCATCAATAATTACAATCTGAAAGCAGATGATGCAACAGAAAAAAAATAATTTAAATAATCTTTAAATTTGTAAAAATGCTTTTTTTTGGCTCTTTTTTCCCCTCTTAGGTCATTTTAATGTTTTTAAACAAACAAGTGTGTGTAGAAAATGTTGTAATATTTAAAATTATGATTTTATTTTTAATAAATAAAAAATTCTAAATTTTGTATACATAAAATTAATATATTTTCATTTTTAAAAATATAAGAGAAAGTGAGAGGGAAAGTAAAGGAGGTATAACAAGGTTTAAAAAATCACTTATTAATTGTTGAAAAAAAATGCTGAAATTGTGGCACTGTTTGTATTCTTTCTTTTTTTCCCTTTCTTTTTTTATTTAATCAATAATTAAAAGTAAATAATAAAAAAATATTGCAAATTTTTTTAAATTAAATGTCATTTAATTTAAATGTTTAGTTAATTTAATGATGATCCTCCTCGTGTCGTCTGGCCGCTGATACACGATGCGACTGCTGGGGCCTTGACAAGAAAGAAAAAACACATGACCCCCCCCCCCCAAAAAAAAATGGCCTCATTAGCAGTAAACTCAGAAGTCTATTTTCTCCCCTCACTTAAATCCTCAAACTGCAGCCTTTCTTTCTGTGTGTGTGCGTGTGTGTGTGTGTTGACATGCTCTAAAAGCTTCTCATTCAGATGATTGTTATTAATTCTAAACAGCGTTTTTATTGAAAAATGTCAGAAAGCCCACACAATGTAGACTGCCTAATTAAATCGCTACTCCGCTCTCTCTCTCTCTCGCAGAAAAAAAAAAGACTTTTTTTTTTTCAATGCAGTAAAACATGGGAAGTCGGCAATTAAATAAAAGGTTCAAGGCCAGGTTCATTACATTAAGAAGCGAAGAGATGTGTGTGTGTGTGTGTGTGTGTGTGTGTGTGTGTGTGTGTGTGTGTGTGTGTGTGTGTGTGTGTGTGAGCACTTGTTAGGAAAAAATTCCCGGATGAAAAGTGCTCGGCTTGGCCTTTGTCACGGCACATCTTCACTTTTCAGCGCCTCGTAAAATCCATTTAATGAAAGATTTAAAGGAGGACGCTGAGGATCGCGAGCCGCGCGCGGTGTTCAGGACACTGCTGGCAAACCAGAGGCTCGGACGTGAAAAAACAAATGCGCGGGAAAACGTGCGGAAAGTGCTGGCGCGTTCTTTACAGCAGGAGGGGGGATTCGTTCCTGGGCACGGTACAAATTAATGGTGTCTAATGTGGAAACACCCTCAATCTGTTTCTAGGCATTTGATTGGCTGCAGTGAGAGACAAGACTAACCAAGCAGGAACTAGCTTAGCGAATTAAAGGGAAGTAAAAAAAAAAAGATTAGGTCGAGTTTAAAAACAAAAACAAAAAGTTCCTTTCACTTTTTTCTCTAACTGTTCTTAAAGCGTTTAATTTGTGTTAACTTTGAGATCATAGCGATTCAAATAACAAATCTGATCGATCTTGAAATTGAGTTATAGACGGCAATTCCTCATCATCCGCAAAACAAACAAACAAACAAACCAACAAACACAGCAACTGACAGCAGTTCGTTTTAACCTCGGCTAACAGAAGTCAGTGTTGATTGTGAGACGAAGCCTCAGATCTAATCCCAACGCTGCGGGATGAAGGGCCACCAGCAGGACCTCTGCGTCAGACCGTGATGACTGACGTCCAAACCGCACCTCTGCCGATTACTGACTTCTGATTTCCCTCAACATCTGGCCCAGAAAATAAACACGCCCCCGATCTAGCTTTCCGCAGCGAGGCGTTCCTCCTCCTCCTCCCTCTAAACCGGGGCTAGCGGCAGTTTATTTATTTATTTAGTTATTTATTTAAAGTCGGTAAAACGGCGACCTTGTGAAGGCCTTTGATCACCTGCGGAGCTACAGATGAGATGCAGATGTGCGCCACCTGCACCGATTTACGCCGCGCATCACTCCTCCGCATCCCTGCGCTCCTTCAGGACTGAATTAGGCGGATGCTAACATCTGCCTCGCGTGTTACACGGAACACCAACACAAAGCACTGCCTTCTTACAGGAAGAAGTGTTTGAGCGGTGCTTCTTGTTAGCACACTGCCAGCTCTCAGAGAGAGAGAGAGAGAGAGAGAGAGAACTGCAGGTTGTTAAATATCAGGAGGAGAAATAAAAGTAAGGGATGAAGCGAAGGAAATAAGGACTTCTGATCACGTCTCGCGCGGCGCCTGCTCAGCCTTGACAGGTGCATGCTGGGTATTTTGTGTAAACACTCGGTGCCGTGTACGGGGTTGATGAAGACCTCAGGTATGACGTCCTCTCCACCTGTAAACACTCACGTCCTCAGTGTTTACTGTAAACACACCGCGGGAACTCGCTGCCTTCACTCAGAACCGTTTCCCCATGAAGCGCTGACCCGGCACCGCGCTGTTAGCGACACGCTCCAGAGACTGCAGCGCCGACACGCACACACCGCGCGCCTGCTCTAAACATACTAAAGTTACAGACTCTCACACACACGGGCTGAATAAGTACTAAATGGATCCACGCGGTTCTTTTGCATGTAAACAAACAAAGAAAGTTACCTGATTAGCTAATAATCAGGATGGAGGAGGAGGAGGGCGGGGGAGAACAGACCACGCCCACCACTGATATCATGAGTGCGGTTGGACGAGCAACGTGGCACTTTTATGTTCACTTTTATTTTCAATTCAATTCAATTTTATTTGTATAGCGTTTTTAACAATTGTCATTGTCGCAAAGCAGATTTACACAATCAAGAGAATTATTTAAGTTTGAATATGAATAAGTTTAGTATCTTACTTTTATTAATTTATAAAGCTGATACCAATTTAATGCGTTTTTATTTTTAATTAAATTACATTGAATTTCCTTAGAAAACAGTTTAAATATATAACTTTATATAAATTTACCCACCAACACTTTGAGTTGTGTTTTTATCTTTGTGAAAAGTACAATTATAAATAAAGGTTATGTTGCATGCAAATGTTTTGGCACCCTAGCCAAATTATATTTCAAGTTTTTGTTTAATTTGTTAAACGATTAGCGTCTCCACCTGCGGTTACTTCGACAGAAATGGTGGAAGAAATTCTAACTGGTTTAACATATGCAACCTCTCATTACGTGTGCTTAAAGACGAAGGTTACGAAGGATCTATAGCACCTCTAGTGTGTGTGCGTAGGTAATGCAGCTATTTTGTGTTGCTAACCTAATTATACAACAACCCGTTTATACGCTAATAGACAAGCCACACCCACAAGTAACAGAAGTTGTATATAGCTACGCTCAAGCCACACCCACTAGTAACAAAAGCTATATTACTATGCACAAGCCACACCCACTAGTATGGTGGATGTGGTGGTAACAGGAGCTGTGTATAGCTACAGACAAGCCACGCCCACTAGTAAAAGAAGCTGCATATAGCTACAGAGATTATGTTTCAAACATGTCTTTGAGATATATTGTCGAAAAAGGTAAAGTAAAATTAGCAGGACCATGAAGTAACAAACAACCAAACAAGTATCATGTAGTTTCACTGGAACTTGTTTAACAAACCTTCGGAGAAGATATCCAGAATAAACCACAACTCCCCCCGCCCCCTCCTTTCCACCCGGTGTGTATACTGGCTGTCGAGGGTATCAGTGACTGGCCCCGCCCCTCTGGCTGTTCCTGAAAGCCTATGCTGAAAGCAACATGTGCTCGGTACTCCCGGGGCCTTTCAACGGACGATTGTGTGGAGAACAGACGCCTTGCAAAGGTCAGGAAGAAAGAGCGAGGCAGCAGCATGCTGTTCTATAACGAGCGTCCAGAACCCGATAGCTTTCTGTTCGTCTCGCTTAGACAGAGATCTGTAACTTGAGACACTGGATACGGCAGCAGGTGGTTCGCTGCCGTTAGGTTTGGGGACCATCGGCGAAAATAAAGGTGTCTCTAGGACAGAGAGCGGATAGGACTTGGTGGGATTGTAACATCATCTGCAGAAGAAGTTTTGGATCTGATTGCAAAAAAAATGGTGTTTGATCAATCAGGAGCCATTAATGTTACAAATTGAGGTTGTGTTCATGCTAAATATAAGAACTTTAAACATTTTTTTCAGAGCTGATGATGGAAATGAAGTCCTCCTTTAGTGCTGTGATTGTTCTGGACCAGTTCTGACAAACTACTGACTTAAAAAAAGTCGAGTGGTGTTTGGTCTTGTTCTGTTTCATCTTCTGGTGATAAAGTAAAATAAAAATATCGCATTTCATAGAAGGAAGCATGCCTATCAATCCCGACGTCTTCTGGTTGTGATAGGTTCATTGGTTTGATTGTTTGTTGCTAACGCTGGTATTGGAGTTAGTCGCTCTGTGTCCTCACTCCACAACGCTCTGAGGAACGCCCCTTCCGGCTTTAGAACTTTCCATTAGGTCAAAGTCTACGTTTACAGAAAATGAAGTACCACCACTTACTTACGTATTTCTTTTAATTAACGTGGAATCTGATGCATGATGTTTGTTGTGACCAGATACCAGACGGAGTTGAACTCTTAGCAACACCAAGGTGCCAGTGGTCAGTTCTTGAGCAGCAACCTTGACCTTCAACTGCTCAGTTGTGACCTCATCGGTAGATTGTAATGTGACCCACATCGGACAATTGGGTGGTGGGGGGCTGGGGGGGGGTGGGGGTCAGGTCAAGTTCAAATCAAGTTGTTTACATGCACACAACAAAATCTGATTTGTGTCAACAAAAGAAAAAAAAAATAAACTTTGGAAATGACTTGAAACACAAACATACGTACTATGATGTTTTGTTTTTCCCGCCAATGCTTCTGAAGTCGTTCTGTCATTTAACAAAAATGTATTTTCCACATCGAAACGGCATCTGATGTGGCGCAGAAACCTACAGTTTACTCACTGGGGGCCCAGAACCAAAGCGTAAGCACTTCAGTCGTCGTTTACCAAAATAATTCTTTTCCAAAACACTTGTGTGAGTGAAGAGCTCGGAGAACAAAGTGTTCAGTTCCAGAGCATCGTCTCCCCGAGTCCTGAGCATTAAGCTGAAAGTAAACAGATGAGTGATAACGAGCCCACGCTGGAGACGAGCGCGCACGCTGCTAGTCCAAACACCTTGTCGCAACCGAGTACACGGAGCATGCAAGCTCAGAAAGCAAACAAGGGGGGGTGGGGGGGGGTTATGGTGGGTAGGAAATCATGGCCCAGAGCAAATAGAGAGGCATCTGGAGTTGGGGGAACCGTCAAGACCTGATTACTCCATTCACCATTTTAACAACGTCCAGGAGACGAAGATCACTATATCATCTGTCGTTCGATTTAATTAACACACAGTCAATAGCACTGTATCTGTCGCTTATACCATCGTTTACAGAAGAGAAGCGATATGTGCACTTCAGGACCCTCCTGACAGGCAGGTACGAGCGCCCAGGGTGGGAAGAACTCAAAAAGTGCTTCTCCAGAAGCCCTGAGAAGATCCTTTGAAGAGTCAAGCATACTTCCAATGTCACAGTAAAGCATTAAAGGTTCCCTGTACAACCCTGTCTCCTGTTTTAGAAAGTCACAAAGATTAAAAAAAAAAAAAAAATTAATTCCATAATTGTTTAAAGAACCGCTAAAAGAACCCTTGAGATTTGGATTTGGAGATTTGGACTTAAAGATTACAAAATCTATATGAATTCTTTAGTTGTTCCCTTAGTGGGCCTGGGTAGAACCCAAGTACGGAGCGTTTCCTTATAAGAGAAGGTTTTAAAGTAGCCACACATAGTGACACCATAAACATTCAAAGAACCAGTTTTTGGTTTTGGTGCCTACAATCCTTCAAAAGATTGATTGGTTCCTGCTTTTCTTATTAGGGAACAGTTATATTTGAACTATCCAAGAGAGCACTGGAGAACCCTATGAGTTTAAATAGGATGTGTGTTACCCGGGCAGGAGAGCAAAACAAACCGCAAATTAGTCCTCTGTTCCCCCTTTTAATATCTATAACCTGTCAGAAGGTCCTTTAAAGAAAGCATTCTTAAAAAGAACGTGCTGAATAGTTGGGGGGTTTCTGAGTCATACAAACATGTTTTAGTGTGAACGATGTGATTTTAGATAATTAAATATTCAGCCTTCTTAAAGTGTTTTTTTGACTCTTTATGAACCCTAAGAGAAAGAGGCGAGGTTCTTTTTTAATGTTATAAAAGTGTCCTAAGTAGGCAATCAAACAGGCGACAGGTTTCGGGGGAACATCAGTGACACCTGACAACCGTTTATATGGAACTGTTAGCTCGGTGTCTGTCATTAGCGACATTAATAATTAGTCCCACGGAAAAGAAGCTGTAGGAACGGGTCGGGATCCTAGTGATGGAGAGTGTGTGTGTGTGTGTGTGTGTGTGTGTGTGTGTGTGTGTGTGTGTGTGTGTGCGCGCAGGTAGGCATTAACCTTGTTTCTCTCAGGTTATCAGTTAAAAGCATCATCAATAACACCAAGGGTTTCCGAGTAACACGAGTCAGGATGAAGAGAGTCTGGAGAGTCGTCACACACACACACACACACACACACACCATCACCTGCCTGCACTATACACTCGCGCTGATATTAAAACCTTCAGTGGCACCCATATGCTTCCAAATCCACAAAACACACACACAAACAAAAGCTGCCTCTCCCAGTCGCCTGTAACAGCCCCTGGGTGATTCCTGTTGCCATGCAGTCGGTATTTAAACACGGCTTTTGTCTCTGTGCCAAAAGAAGCAGTGTAAACAGCTCACGGACGGAGAGGGAGAGAGAGAGAGAGAGGGAGAGAGGGGGGAGGGGGAGAGAGTGAGGCTCTGCTCTTGTTTGTTTAACTTTGCCTTTTAATTGATGCGATTGTGAGAAGGATTTGTTTAACTTTTACAGAGAGACGGTTTGAGCGAACAGGTGAAACGACGCCCCCGAGGCTCCTGAGGCCACGAGGGAGAGACATGACTTTGAGCCAACATTCATGCGTAGGGCAGATGAGGGTGGAGAAGCGGGGCAGGTGCTGTCAGAGCTTCGGAGAGTAAATATACGGTCAGGGCAGCAGGTGGTAGACGCCCGGCCTCGCTGCTCGATAAGACCAGAACACACGAGGTGTTTGATCAGGAGTCATTAATGTTAAATATACAGTACACACACACACCAGGGACGCCTCGGAGGATGGATACGGCTCCTTCGCTGAGCCCTCACCATCAGATAAAATAAAAAAAAAAGATATAACATGTTAATTCATTAAATGTCCTTAATTAACACAAGGAAGGGGGCGTGGCCTCGCCTGGGCAAAACACTTGAAGTACAGAAGAGTGAGCCATGCTCGACAGGTGTCAGGCATCATAACGTTAATGCAACTTTAGGAGCTGAAGAGAAAATAAAACTTGAATTAAGAAATAAGGAAACATGTCTCCAGGCGGGTTTCCAAAAAAGAAGGGCGCTGTGAATTATTGATTTAACGAAGCTCAGAGGCGCAGCGTGTCTGGACGCTTTTTCTTTTCTTTTTTTTCTTTTTTTCTTAATCCTTCCCAGGACCCCTGCTGTAGCACTAATGGGGTAGCCCCAGAACAAGCAGACATCATCTTTCACACCCCGCCCATGTTCGATTCGCAGCATAGCGGGATTTAATCATGAGGTTGTTTTTAAAAAAAAAAATTTGTGTATTGTAGCGCAGGATCGGCTTCGAGATACGAGTCTGAACAGATGGAACCTCTTAATCGTGATCTCACGTTTTGGAAGCTGCGAATAGAAACCGATCCGACGTCAAGCTGATTAGGACGGCGCGGAGTTAAATCCGAGCAAGCGGTTGAGGCATTAGGTATCGAGCCAGGCCGAGGGAGGAAAAGAGAAACGGCAGGTTATGGAGCGCTGCTTCAGAGGGAGATACGAGTCATTACGAATGACTGTAAAGGACCTAGTGCGGGGTGTGTCAACCCGGGACTCGATTCTCAGATCCATCGAGGTCAGAAGATGGAAAGTATTTCATCGACAATGCGAAATGAAACTAGTACTCGAAGTGCTGAACTACCACGAGGAGAACCATGAGGAGAACCATGAGGAGAACCATGAGGAGAACTCAGGATTCAATAACTTGAGATTTTCAGCACGTTGTCTCACAGGTTGCAGGAGAATATACAGGTCAATTTAAACTAAAGACTAGGGGGGAGAACGTAGTACTGGGAAACAACACAAATTCCAATCTAGCTGAGATCCTGGTTGTAAACCCAGACTTGCAAAATATTATAATAAAATTTGTCCAAAGGAAGTAATCTTTGATGACGACCCCTGCAAAACCTTTCAAGTCTCAACAGCGTCTCCATAGATCCAAAACAATTAAGAGAACATGACGGAGACCGAGGTCACCCTTGATGGTGGGTGTTTTTTGTTTTTAATGAACGTTCTTGGCCCTGGGTGTCAGCTGACCTCGCATGTTTCTCCTGCGCCTTCGCTCCTCAACAAATTCCGAGAGGGCTGAAGATGTTCGGAATCAATGCGAGGTTTGAAGAGCGTGCTGATGAGCAGAACGCGAAGAGGCCAGCTCCCTCATTAGCATAACTTCAGGCTGAGTCTGAGTGCAGCGATGACGCTAATTACCGCTCCTGGCTAATCTGGACTAAAGCTAGCCAGATGGACAGACAGACATCAACACCCTTCAGCTTGCGCGCTGAGAGCTAGCCGCACTCCCTGATCTCGAGTCCGCTCACATTTACCCAGCATGCCCGAGTGTGTAATTCGGGTTCGGAGGCGATTGGGTCTGTTCCAGAAATTCAATTACAGCCGTTATCAATTAACTTCAATTTAATCAGACAGCTTCATGAATAATAAGCGTGTTATTGCAGCCGTGTGGATGGAAACCCCGGACGAGGCTTTATGGAATCCAGCGCGGTCGGTATTTGGTCAACACGCGCGCCACTGATCGCCAGGATTACGCTCGACGGCGGCGAGAAAGCGAACGCTTCTGTGTGTGCAACTTTAATTATCCCGGAGACACTACAGCTGCTCGGCTTCATCCCGCATGCAGAGTCTGGTGCTAGCATAAAGGTAGCCCGCTGAACTTATATGACGCGGACAGAGAGGTCCGGCGAGTAAGGGACACACTATAGGAACACGTAAAGCGGTAAATGTAGCGTAAATGTTTTTCATCTTTCAGTCTTTGGTAGATCTAATATAGATTTAGTTGATGGAAAATAAAAATTGAGCTGTTTTTGTGGCGCTAACAGGAACTTCACTCCACCTTTGATTATTTTACTGTATGTGTGTTTTACTGTATTCCTCCTTCATCACACGCTCACAAGTACCTCATTGTTCACCTTGTAGGTGTTCATCTTTATCAGTTTATAAAACAATCATCTTCTAGCTCCTGCTAATGATCGGTAGTCAGGCGGTACTCTCCAACAAACGCGCTAGGTGCTAATTACCGCTAGTTATTAAAAAAACATGGGAGGAAAAAATAAAGACCTCCCTCCGGAGACTGAAAATCTCATTAACAACTTTCCAGAGGAGGGAGAACTCCGTGTCCGTGGTCACAGTCCGACTCCAAAATTGGATTTTTTTTTCCAACTAATTTACAATACTAGATGAATGTCGTTATGCTAATTAGCATCGTGGGTGTTTTTGCCGCCTGCTGAGTGCGAGACAGGAATCGATCCCTGATTAAAAGGCGAAGGGAGGACACTCCATCTGATGGCTAAGGGAGAGACTACAAGAGAGAAGAAAGGAACGTCCATCATCCTCATCATCGCCACACATTGTCCTTTACTGCACTTCATATCACTCTCTCTCTCCATCTCTCAACAAGACGACTTCCTGATTTAAACAGCTCCATCCACTACGTCAAACAGCTGAACAGGAAGTGAAATTCCACGATCTGAGCTTTTATTTAATGGGAGAAGCAGCAGCGGTGTCTTTACATCTCCGCTTATTTTACATTACACACTAATTAATTTGTCCGCTCTGCTGCTGAAGCGCCGTCTCTTTCCAGTCGTTTACGAGAGAACTCATCAGGGTTCTGTTCTCACACACTCACAGCAAACGGATGAAAGACCGCTGATGCATCTCTCCTTCTTCAGGATGTGTTTCAGATCCAGAGCTCGGTGCTGTAGCGCTCCACAGGGAAAGTTCTTTGCTCTCGGGTTCTAAAGGGAACCCTTTAAAGGTTCCACACGGAGAGAGGGGGGAGGGGGCTTTTGGGTGCTACATGACTGACTCGCGACTGCGCCGAATCAACATCACAACATGCTGGATATTTCTGTAAGGAGAACAGTGTTTATGTAGAACGTGTGGAAGGAGTCTCCAGTGTCAGGGCTCTCTAGCTGGAACTCTGGACCCGGAACCTTTTGTCTTGTTACAGAGAGCGAGAGTTAAAGCTGAGGGGAAGAGAGTGTTTATAACTTCTAGAACACAACTGGGAACAGGATCAAACGTTGTGTAAACGACATTAAAGCAAATATTAAATGGACTTAAATAACTAACTGTTTATTCATACTGTAATTCCTTTGGTGTAAATCAGAATTGGTTTAAATCATGTTTATATTCATTCATTCATTCATTTCTATTTATTTGTTTGGTTTTTATAAAAAAAAAATTTTTTTTAATTATATAATTATTTATAATTCATTTATTATTTGGTGTAAAAATCAACATTGTTGCAAATCGTGTTTATTTTCAGAAACATGAAACTGGAATTAAACACTTTATTTACTTATTCATTCATTCATACATTCTTGTTTGTTTGTTTGTTTGTTTTTATAGGTGCTTAGAAATCCGTTCGGTCCAATAATGAAAGTTTATTGTCCACCATGTTTCCCAGTGCCCCAGGGTAAATAGTTTAAATTACCTTATTATTCTAATATATCTAAAAACTAATAAAATTAAATAATACATAAAGTTTCAACAGTTTTTATAATCATTAGAACTTTTAAGAATTATTTTTTTTAATCATTTGTCAGTTTGGAAATTATGAGAATTATGTTCCAGTGCGAGAAGCAACAACCTACATTTAGTTTTAAACCTGTTCGGAAAAACGTCTTCCTGTAAATGTTTTTTTTATTATTTATTACAAGTTCAAAAGTATTTAAAGAAAAATAAAAATAAAGACTTGATGGTAGGAGGAGCTTGAGGTGGTCATTTCTAATATGAAAAATGTATTAGTGTGCCTTCCATTAAAACACACACACACACACACGAGCTCTGTTACATAACGCTGGAGTCGGAGAGTCGCTCGGTGTTGCTTCACCAAATCAATAAAACTCCAGACTGCAGTGCAACAGAGAAAGTAGATAATTAAATAAACTAATGTCTCTTTCACACACACACACACACACACACACACACGAGTATGTAAAGCATCACCTTACATTAATCTGGCA
>JAQMYI010000034.1:1122174-1145834 GCA_030014275.1 Clariallabes melas | reverse complement strand
TGTGTGTGTGTGTGTGTGTGTGTGTGTGTGTGTGTGTGTGTGTGTGTGTGTGTGTGTGTGTGTGTGTGTGTGGTGAGGATTTGGGACGAGGTCGAGCTGGGGCAGGAAAACTGTTTAGAAAAGAAAAATCTAAGCGCAGTGTGTGTGTGTGTGTGTGTGTGCGTGTGTGCGTGTGTGTGTGTGCGTGTGTGTGTGTGTGTGTGCGTTTCAGACAGATGACACTCAGAAGTTCAGTTCCGCTGAAGTTATTCATTACAGATGTTTACGTGTTTATGGATGCGTTTGTTCTTACTTGATGTTGTTCCTGAAGTGATCCTCGGCCGGGCTCTTCACCGTGCAGCTGTTCAGAAGCCAAACATCTGCATCGGACGCGTCGTCTGAAAACGAGACGAGACGGCAGCGTTAACTTTTTAACAATCCTTACGATTATTAAAAAGTCGAGTCTAAATACAAACACGCCGCTTCATCGACACCAAACGTTCACACCACCACCACCACCACCTGCCTATCAGCAGCAGTGCATCATGGGAAGTGTGTAACTGCTTGCTGCGATACATCGTTTGGACGCCGTCCAGCTGAAGTCGGAATTCTGTATTTGTTCAGACGGTAAACTTCTGCAGCTGGAATTCTGGGAAGGGTTTGTTTCTGATATATTCAGAAAGCATGGCATCAGAAAACTCGCTCACAGACACACACACTAATCACAACTTCCAGAAACTTCTCACAATCAAAAGCATCCCTGGACCATGACTGTGGCGCTGGAGTTCTGGGAAGCGCAGAAGTGGAGCGGTGAAGCGACGCCCGCGTGTTTGTTCGGAGGACAGGGGCTGAAGGACGAGTGCCAAGAGCGCGGATAATAAAACTCACATGAGCGCGTTTACAAGGTACTGCTGATTTCCTGCAGATATTCATCATCAGCATGTGCGCACATACACACACACACACCAGCTAACAAAGCACATTCCTTCCCCAAAATAAATAAATTAATAAATAAAATCACAGAGACAAAGACCGACACTTGAATCTTTCTCAGAACTGAACCAAAGAGCTCCCGAAAATGATGTTTGTTTTTCCACTCCGTCGACTTAAACAATGTTTACACATCATCATCAACATCTCAACCTACAACAAGCAAAAATAAATAAATAAATAAATAAATAAATAAAACTCTGATGAGCTCTCCAGTCCAGCAGGTGGCGCTAAACGGTTACGTCATACTGTACAGCTCAAGAATAACGCTAAGAACTATTCTTAACATACGTTCAGCGCTGGAGAACCTGATCAAAACCTGAATCAGATTACAAACGTGTTCTAGAACAAGAAACTACAAAGTAACTTTAACATCTTCACGCGATGCTTTCATGTTTAAACTTGTGCTACGTTGTACGGCGTATAAAAAAAAAAGCTTGATATTCAGTCTCCTAAAACGTTGTGTTCACGTGGACGGGAGATCAAAATTTTGTTTTGAAATGCATAAAATTGTGGGGGCGTGGCTTCACTAATTCCACTCATGCTTTCAGCAAGCTCTGTGATTGGCTAAAAGTAAGCAAGTCAACTATACAACTGCTATCTTGCTATAGTTGGTGCCAATTCACTTGTGGGCGTGGCCTGAACAAGTCCCCCCCCCCAATAAGAGACAGCAGGTGTTATACTGTGTAAGTTTACAATTTAATTTAATTGTAATTTAATTACAATTTAACAGAAATTAATTAGTGTAAAAAAATCAGCTGTTTAACACGTGACACGTTCAGGTTCGTACAAACTCGACCAATCACGAACTCCGCTAGGTGCGCTCCTCGGAGGCCACAGCGAGATCGCTACTACTTCCTGTCCATAAATTATTTTTCTTCAGAACGGAGACGGGAATCACCAGGGGGCCGTCTGATACAACAATAACAACAAACGCTGATTCGGTTCGTATTGCGATTCAGTTATCATTATTTTATAAATATTATAAAATATTTAGTTATAATTTTAAGCGGAATGCTGTGCTGCCTGCTAATTTATGAATAGTTAAAGAGAGCACCACCTGTAGGGCTATAGAGGAGCTGCGGCCTTTTACCAGCTCAAATACAAACCACACGTGTCAATTAAAAACTTGATTCTGCAGTCAGTGTCATGAAGTGTGAATCCGCACACATCCCCCCCCAGTTCAGGGACGATTGTTTGAATTTGCTAATTAGCATATAATTACGATGTTATTTAACGTTAGCTGAAATCGCATATGTGTTGTGCAGCTTTGGCACATCATCGCTTGCTAGTGTGAACGTAAGTAACACCATCAGGTTAAATTACACTACTGAATCCTGCAGTTTTCTGTTCGTCTTTCAACGGAGAGTAAACTCTGCTGCCCCCTTCTGGTAAGGAGAGCCTTAATTCCCCTGATACGAGCGAAGAGAAGCAGAAAAGGTCAGACGAGTTCCTCAAAACAAATAAGACTGGAGAGAATCCCTGGAGGCGCTTCACCTTACATGACTCAGCTCGGTTTTCCGTTCATTTAACAAACTGTTTACAGCAGGCGGCGTTGGGAGGAAGCCAGGCAGCCGGAGGAGAAGTAAAACATATATAAATAAATTCAAATCATGCGGGAGCGAGACAATCAGCCACTGATTAACTCCGTCATTAGCCGGAGCAGAGAGGACTCGTAAAAGTCGGCCTGAAGAGGAACGAGCAGCCAGTTCTGGGAACGACGCGTGAATCATTAGAGAAGGAAATAAGTCATGCGCAAAAATAAACAAATAAATAAATAAACGTGTTTTACGTGAAAACCCGTTTCCTTTTCATTACTGTTCACACGTGATTTCCTCTCATCAGAGCGAAAACAAAAACCAGCAAATCTGTAGGAAGGATTTAAAAAAATAAATAAATAAATAAAAAAATACGACGTGTTAACCGCCTCATAAACACCAGCACGCCTGCGCTGTATGTGGTGAATCCGAGGTGGTGTTTATACGTCTGGAACGGCGGAAGGTTAAATCAGGTCACTGGTTCACGTATTTACACGTTTACATTGTAAACAAACCTCATGTTAAAGCGCGCTCAACCGAATGGAGTTAAATATTGATGAAGGCGTGAGGCAGTTATTTGACTCGAGGCACTACGGGGGAAGCAGCATCTCGGAAAGTAAAAACACACACACACACACACACACACACACACACACACACACACACACACACACACACACACACAGTGTCCGGGTAAGTACCCCAGCTGCATTCCAGATATCTGCTCTCTTATAAAGGCATTAGAGCAACACTGAGACCAACAGCAGGACCCAGGGGACGAAAGTATTTAGTGCACACACACACACAACTGTAAATGGTATCCCACTAAAGCTATATTTCTTGTGTGTTTAATTTTTACCTCCACCCTCGAAAGATTACATGAAACCCCAAGCTGAGGTCACGCTGATGAACAGCTCTATAGGGAAAGCAGGGATGGATGGATGAGTGGACTGATGGATGGATAGAAGGATGGATGGATGGATGGATAAGGTGCATACAATTTAAGTACGACAATGTGGTGGATAAATAAAAGGACAGAAGATGTAGAAAGATGGTCTCTGCCAAGAAGAGATGTGTGGGTGGTTGGATGGAGGGAGAGTTGGAGGGATGGATTACATGGTGGATATTGTAGATGGTCAGATGAAATGAAATGCATGGCACGTGACCATTCAAACAAATAGAAGAAAAGAAAAAAAAAGTACAGCTAGCATAGAATATAAATACGACTAACAAATTGTGGAATAACGTTAATGGAGGATGGATGGATGGATGGATGGATGGAGCTGAATGAAATAGTTGAATGAAATACACTGAATGAAACGGATAAACTGAAATGGAGGACGGTAGCTTGAAGGATAATGAAGAGATGAGCGCTTTTGTTGGATGGATGGAGGACTTAAATAACTAGATCTACAGATAAGTTAGTTGAAAATCTCCGCCAACAAGGGATGACGGAGACGGACGAATGACATCAGTGGACGACATGAAAGATAGATGGATAAACGGATGGAAGGGCAAACAGATGCTACAAATAAATGACTGAATGGAGAGAAAGAAATTTCACACAGAAAATGTATTCTTCTCATCTGTCCATCCCTCACGATAGATAGACGGACAAGTCTGTTGGATGACTAGGTGGACAACTGACCAAATGAGGTGAAGAGATAAATGAGTGTGATGGTCAATTAACCATGAATGTTGGGATGGACGGGTTTGCACTGGAGTGGAGAACTTGCAGAATCCAGATCTCTGCTTTCCCATTGTTTATCCTGGATGGATGGATGGATGGATGGATGGATGGATGGATGAAAGGATCAACAGACTATAAAAATGTTCATTTATAAAACCCTCTTCTGCTCCATGGATCAACTTCACAATCCCTCCATCGTGCAGAACAAACCTCACTCTCATTCAACACCATGAGCATCAAGTTCTGTCAGGTGGACACCATGCTCCCTTCAGATACCGAGTGCCCTAGTGAGAAGGAAACGTTCCCCGGAACTTCATTCATCCAAAAACAGAAGGGCGGAGGCGGAGAAACGAGTGCCAAGAGAACGAGTTAATAAAAATCACATGAAGGATTTTACAAGGCGATGGAGACCTGCTGCTGTTTCCCTGCTGGACGCTTTTTAACCGTTCATCACTGCTTTGGCTCAGAGATTCCTGACTTCAGCGAGTTGTGGTTTTGGTGTTTACTCGACTTTGGTGATGTTTCAAGGAACGTCCTGTTAGACCTAAATCAGTATGTGACCAATCGGCTTCCTTGAGGACATAGCGAGGAATAGCGTGTCATTATTTCAAGATTGTTAGAAATTATTTTATAGCTATAAATATGTAAATTTGACATTATTTCTCTTTGGTACTTCTGCTTCACATTGGGACTTTTCATGTCGCATCCGTTAAAAAATTTATTTTAAAAATAAACACTGCTACGGCTAGTTGCTCTTAAACTGTCAATCATTTCCATCGTCGATTTTTTTTCCCTTAAGAAGCCACATTGTTCTTGATCTCTAATCAATCCAGGAAGGATGAATAAAATTATACAAAACACTTGACCAGGAGCTACAGTAGTTTTTTAGTTTGACAAATCTACCTTTAGTTGGGTTTTCGACATTTCAAAACAACCTGAAATGTTTGAAAAGAGTGCAAGACAAATAAAACAGAAACCAAATAAATTAACTTTATGTAAATTCAAGAGCATCATTACTGACCTCCCCGAGACACTTCCACATTTTCTGAAATAAATACTTGTGCTGCTCGGAAACAGAAAACTACAGGCTGAAAAAGTAAAAGCCAGTTGGAATGTCAACGAGAACTCCTTGCTCCCAGTAAAACCCTGCCACGGTTGTTTAGACGGTCCTGTTTGTTCTGGACGGGAAGCAAAGTCTCGGAAGCAGCAGGCAGCGCAGCGGCTCGGCCTTTGGGGCACAGCACTGAGAAATGAGGCTGTCAAGAGGAGGCTATGAACATGGAGCACTGAGGGAGAGAGAGAGAGAGATGTTCGGGGAAGGTTTATTCAGGAACTGTGGTGGATAATCAGGACGTTGGGGGTAAGACAGGTGGAGATCCGCTCTCAGCTTGAGGCAGGGGGGGGTAAATTCGCAACAAGGTGTACCGCCAGAAGCAAGGACGAGTGTGAAGCCCTGGCGCTTTGGAAAGATTAACTGCCCGGCTCTGGAACCCTGGGAAAGGGATGAAAGGAGGAGGGAAAAAAAAAACCCGATAACAAAAGAAGAAGAAAAGGTTGTTCGTGGAATGAAATCAGGACGATCACGTGACCAGAATCCACCACAATCCGCAGCGTCGGATGTTGATTTTTTTTTTTAAACTGAGCACGAAATTGGATTAATACTCAATCTCACTGCGGTATTGACACTTCACACAGCTCTGCAAACACCTGAGGCTAGAAAAGCAAAACAGACTATAATGGATAGAAAGAGAAACGTATACGTGTGTGTGTGTGTGTGTGTGGACTCTAAGGGGGTATACAGTGAGTCGATATTCTGGGAACGCTAGCGCACACTTGGGGAATCCAAGTGGGTCGATTTGCAATAACGTGCATGATGAAGACAGGAAGGCCTGTTACAGACACACTCGCACCGGGGGGGGGGGGTGTTCACCTCAAAACTTCTCATATGACTCGTTTACAGAAATATCAAAATACCACAAATCTAATGATGGACCATTTGACCAGGCGTTTAGGACACATTGTGGTTTTGGTCATTTGTGCCACTGTATATGAGAATTAGAGGGACAACAGACCGGGGTCAGACGCGCGAGAGTCCTTCAAGTCGGCAGCATCTATAGAAAATACTACTGACCGACCCAGACTCGAGAACTCAACAGCACCACCGTGTTGCACATCAGTTCCAGATGCGTTTCTGTATGAGCACGTCATGGCGCTGAGACGGCACCTTATTAAATCTGGAGGTTCGAGAGTCATCTCGGGTTTTAGCAGAACCAAAGCCTGGCCTGGAGGACGGACAGAGGAAGATGAGACAAAATGAAATGCTGGGAATTGAAGCCTGTGTAAACAGTGTGTATCCGGACCCGCAGTCCGAGTCATTACCGTGGACGGAACCTTCGCGTTCAAGCAGAACCACTGCGGTTTCGCAGGTCGCAGGGGTCCCATTTGCTTGATAACGTCTGATGTCTACATGACATAATCCTAGTAAACGTAGTGATCAGGTGATACACAATGACACGAACCTGGACACACTTTCAATTCATGGTGAAACTCTGTTCACACACCTTAAACAGAAAACCCAGTACGGGACTTCATCGTTAGGAGGAAACATAGGCTAGGTGAGAACGATCTGTCTACAGCTAACGCTAGGGGAGGGAAAATAACAACCCTGACCTGGCACGGTGCCGGCGACGACAAGCCGCTACCGGTCGTTCATCACAATGAAAACAAACGTGTATGAGACAAAGCCCTGCCTTCGCCACTCAAAATCACTCTCGTTCTAGCTAGCTAACGCACTTGCTCTAAATTTAACTTGCTAATGTTATAAAGAGCAAGCTCGGTAGAGTAGCGCGCTTTCCACGGCCATGACGGTGGGAACAAATCAGCAGTGACACACCGCTGATCAAGACTGGTTTAAAATGAGAAGTCTAGAGGAAAAAGAAAAAATCTTTCCCTCTCTTGAGGTTCATATTGGGCCAAACAGGGGTCACATGACCTAGGAAGACACAGAAGAAGACCTAATGAACCATACCTGATCACTGATCCGAGTTAAAAATCTGAACATCTGCCTTCAAATATTCCAAAGCAATGCACTGCTTTTTCCCCCCGTATGACCATTTAAAGGTCATACTTCTACATCTTACTGAAAAGAAAAGTAAAAATCCAACAAAAGTCGAGGTGTACCCTGAGGGTCAATGCCACGCATCAGAATAAGAAAAAGTGAAGAGAGATCTCTCAATGGAGGCACGGTGAGGTGTTTGTTCCAACACAGTAAGCAACCAGGGCGTAAACATCATCACATAAAACATTGGGTTTGAGAACACACACACACACACACACACACACACACACACACACACACACACGAGTGGCGGAGATCGCACCAAGGACGATCCTTTGTGACAGCACCAAAGAGCGCCGAGTACGATAGCAGACCGCCGGCTGTTTGTGAAGCTCAGAAATGCGGGAACTGCTTTGTGCACGAGATAAAATGTCATGATGTTCAGGGCCAGAAAAGGAGCGTCCAGAAGAAGAGTCCCGCTATTAGACACTGATGAGGAAACTGCAGGAACAGCATGGAGGTCGAGGAACAACCTGTGTTGGTCTACTGGAGGTAGGGAGGGAGGGATGAAGTGATGGATAAAGTGAGGCTTGAAGTGATGTATGGAGGTTTTAGATGACCAGAAAGACGAGCGGGTGGTTTGGTGCTTTCTTTCGAATGGATGGATGGATGGATTTTTGAATGCTTGGACGGGATTGATTTATGGATGGACAGATGGATGGATAAATGGATGCTTGGATGAATGAATGGATAAAGAGATCAAATGGATGTTTAAAATGATGGATGTTTGTAGGAAGGGACAGGTTGATGTTAACTGGATTAAAGCTTGTTTAGATGAATGGATGAGTCGACGTTTCAATATACAAATCAATGAGCGTTTAAATAGATGTATAGACGAATTTAGTCTGGATGAATATTTGAAGGAATGCATAGATACTTAGATATCTCAAATGATGGATTCATAGAAGAACAGATAGATAGAAGTTAACGGACGGATAGACGAGAACATGAGTTCAACTGCCACTCTTAATGTTGTTCTTGTCTCGTTTTGCAGGGGACAAAAAGGTGTGCGGAGACACCAACACCAACAAACGGCAAACGTTTTTTGAGCAAAATCCGAGACTGAGGCAAGCGCTCACATCTTCTGAGGGAAGAAAAAAACGAAGCTCTGGTGCACATGAGACTCGGCTGCTCAGAGGCTAAATTAGCACCAATTCGGCGGAGTTTTGCCTCAGGGCATCGTACATTCCCCCTGCCGGTGTGCTCGAACCCTCTGAAGCTGTCAGAAGAGTACGAGTCTCCCAGGACGCGCTGCACAGATCCACAGAAATGCGTCGATTCTACACGAGCATGATTATTTGCCCGGGTGTTGTGGCAAGTTGCGCTCCACATCGCAAACAATACAGAGCGCGACACAGAGGTTCAGTGTTCGCAGAATGTCACATGCTCACGGTCAGCGAACATCTGTGCGTGCGGGCATGTGATTACGCGCGTCTATTGACACAGATGACACTTCGGGAGCAGTGGAGTTGATGCCCGGGATGGTGCCTAATAAAAGGACATAATTAGAGTCGCTTACAGCGCGAGAGGCCCGAGAGTGACGGACATAATGGTGGGTCTGTTGTCACGCCGCGGCCGTGTTTTACTTTAATAAGCAGCACATGACAGCGCTAAAAGTAGGCGCATTGTCCAGGAGGCCCGGAGGAGGGGCGACACCGAGGCCCAGGCGCGGCGGAGGGGAGGCTGACAGGGTGATTCACGGAGAAAGAGCGCGCTGTGTGTCCTCACTACACACACGAGGCAGTTTACTCCACAGCAAAACAATTACACAATGCTTAGAGAGATATCTCAGGTGGAGAAAGACGGATAAATACACGCGCACTGTCGCCTCTGTCGCGTGTTTTCGCTTGGATTCCGCTCTTACACTCACTTTAAACGTGCAAACAAGATGGCAGCCGTTGGTCTCGTCGTTTATGTACGTCAGAAAAAATTGTGGTTCTCAAAGTAGGAATAAAACACAGACTTCCTGTTCGAGGTTTCCACGCTTCGCTTCCTAAACCTGGGAACGTAAACGACAAGCATGAAAAGTTTCATCTGTAATCACGAGCGAGCTGCGTGTTACTCGGCTTAGCTCCGAAATTGCAGTTTAAAGAAAACGGTGATTATTTTAATCGCTTTCAATTTCCTGGTGCTGGATGATGCAAAAACACACTCGCGCGCGCACGCAAAGATAATTGTGCATTTTTTACTAAAGCCACTTATGATGCACGTTAATACACAGAGACGGATTCTGCGTTTCTTTTCAAAGCTATTAGGGATTGTGTAGATGAGTTTCAAATGATAAGTGTTTATCTTTTGAATAATTTGCATCGGGTTATTTATTAAAAACACACACACATTTAAATGTGGCTGCTGTTAAATCTGGGAGACTGATGTTTATAACGCCGGCAGGAATTAATGTTGAGATTCAGATCAGGTGTCAAGGTTTTTTTTTTTTTTTTTCTCTCTTTACTAAATACGGGATCACAGCCATTTTCCAGAACTTTCCACCTAAATTTAAGGGAGTATAAATCAGAAGTAATACTCACTATTATCCGTCGCTGTGTTTTAAATCAAAGACACCTTTTTAAATTTTAATACATTTATTACATAAAGGTCTAGTGTCTCTTCCCCGAAGAAACAGCTGCTAAACTACAGAAAAAAGATAAAGATCTTCTAATATATTATAGTTTGACATGACGCTACGAACGAGGTTCTTTCCTGTTGATAAGTTGATCATTTTCTGTGCAGCACGAGTCGAGGAGATCCTCCAGAGATTGCACGCTCGATTCCTGGGTGATGTAAGCAGAAGGGGTTGTTAGCACTTTCCTCCGAGTCACATGTCTTTGCCCTTCCTGGTTGGTAGGGAGCGAGAGCGCCCTAACAGAGAGACGAGTGGGAAATACCTACAATTAAATTAGGGGGGAAAAAAATTAGTGGGAATCCTCAAGAATCACCCAGTAAGGTATTCATAATAAAGGTAGCGCTCCTTTATAAACATGTCATAACTTGTGACGCGTACACTCGGGAGACTCTTGAAAAACTAAAGCCTAAAAGACTTAAATTATGTTGCCACTGTATATTTCCATACTATAATCAACCTGCTCAGTCTTTGTTGTTTGTAAGATTAATAAAACATTTTGTAGCCGCAACTTTGACTCGACTCGGTGATCATTTGCATCTGAACGAGTCGCGCCTCATTAAGCCAGAGCTAATGGCTTCCTTTGGGATAAACAACCTGAACAGTGAAGGGTGTAAGTATGGCCTTACGGAGATCAATAATGAAATATCTTCAGGCCCCTCCTCCTGTCAGAGTGGGAACTGATCACTGCAAGCGCGTCACCTGTAAAGATCCGAGGTGACGCGGAGCCGAGACAGGAAGTAACCGCAGGACTTTCCCGCACTCCATCCTGTCGTTACATCTTTCCCGTATAACTCAGCCCCATATCGGCACACTGCCGACACGTACGGGGATATTTCACCGTGACGTGAGAGCTTCCGTTAGCGGTCCTGCGAGGGTTCGAGAAAAACCACAGAACCCTCAGACTAATCACCATCACGGCCTGAGGAGCTCATGCGGCACCTCAAGAAACCGCTTCATTGTGTGTGAGAGACACTGCCGCGGGATAAAGCGAGGGTGTCCTTAACGGCGAGGGGTGGTCTGGAGGACGAGGACATCAAGGCACGTCATGAATAACGGTCGAGATTATTTACGGCTCTTTATGTCTAGGTGAAGCAAGCGTTTTGTTAATTTTTAAAAACGTTACACAAAAGAGAAACAATCTGTTAAACACTACAACACAGAGTTGTTGTTTTATTTATTTTTTTATTCCTTACACGGCGTACATTTTCCCAGACACTGATATTTAAGGAGATTGTGTCCTTAATGTTTTTTTTTTTTTCCCCTGCTGGGTGAAGACAGAGGAGCTCGTCTGGGGCAGTCTGGAGGACGAGGACTGAGCACGGTGTCTGCATTTTTATCATCTCTCCGCTCAGCTTGCTATAAAATGATCGGTCAGGCAAATAATCGCTGCGAGGATGAGGGACGGAGGGTTCGCCTGAAGCCACTCTCTCCGCATGTTTAATCACGGTCTGTGAAAGCTATAATCAGGACCGCTTTTAGAGGAACCTGTACGAGGAGTGTCTCCTTCATCATGGAGTTGGGAAAGTAAAATTCATTAAACATACTAAGTGGAGTTTATACACAGCAAGAACTCTCCGAACTAGCGAGTCACGTTACTCGGCGGCGAGGACTTTAGCAAGGACACTGACTGAGTTGGCGGTGAAACATCCAGGGAAGAGAGTAAAAGTGTGAGAGAGTGTGCAAACATGGCGAGGATATTATTAGATACCCTTCCCCACCCGCTGTGCAGACGGAGACTGCAGGAAGCAGGACGCTTTTACTGCCAGAAATCCCCCAGCGCTAGTAGCTGCAGTTAGCGGGACAACAGAGGTGACTGGAGACAAGAGTTTGGATATGAGGTCGTGCCATTTAAATCTCTAAAGAGACGGCTAAAACCCTCACGCCATGCTAACGTTCGAAAGGTTAATAACGGCCACTGCATTCTAAACCCTTACGTCATGTAAGATATAGCGAAGGAAACGATCTGTGCATGATGATGACGACCTTGGCGCTTAAGTTCGGATGTCAGAAGACGCCAGACTGATCAGAGTGTTGATTCATTTTTAAAAGCAGCAGAGATCTAGCAGTGCAAAATCACAGGTTTAAAGCGTTTATTACTACTGGGCAAAGTTTACCATAAGGAAATGTTTACTAGGTAAAAAACTTTATGTAAGGAGTCTCCAGTGTCAGAATTTACTTCAGTGAGCAAGGTGAGTGTTAAACGGCGTTATAAAGAAATAAAAAATCTTTAACACAGGCATATTGTGGTGATAAGTTTTGGGGGGTTTTGTAGGAAAATAATAAACAAGAATCATCACAAAATTCCGTCACACAGTTTTACATTGTAACAGCGGGCCAACCATCCAAGATGGAGGCAAAACTGTCCGGGTTTGATTGCCAGGTGATGCTACAGCCACACTCACACACTCACTCGCGCAATCATGGCGACACTGGCCAATCATGTCAGTCTGTGAGCTTACGCAAGTGGAAGGGGTGGTTTCCTCCAAGTGCGTCACACCAAGCAAGCACCCTAAAAGATACCCGGAATTGGAATTGAAAGTTCCCAAGAAACACCTAAATAAGGAACCGTCCCAAGGTGATTGAGAAAATAAATAGAAAAAGAAGAAAAAATTTGACGCGCGGCTGAACAGTGATTACATCACAGCACATTTGATGACTTCTCCAGTTGTTTTCAGTCGAGTGAGAATTTCTGATCCCTAAAAATAAGCTACGTCGAAATCTTACGGTGCATCTCGGATCACCGAACTCCAAAGGCAAGACTCTTCTCCTTTGAAATACTGAACCAGGACAATGTTGCAGGGTGTGAAAAGCTCGAAAAAGGAATGTTCTAGGGAATGCTAAAAGGTCGGTTGCTCTGTCTTGACGTCGCACGTACACACAAGCGCTCGGGCCCTGTGAGCCTGCACAAGCCTTCCGTAACACGGTTCAAGTGAAGACCAGGCAACAGCTGCGTTTTATTACCGACGACGGAGAACAAGACAGGAGGCTGAGGAGGGGATCATGGAACAATCCCAGGCACAAGTGTGCAGTTTCGAGAGGCAGCTGAGAGAGCGAACGGAACGTCCCTCGCCAGCCGTCTGGAGCGGAAAGGTTCGAAGTAGTCGTGGTAAAGATTCTTTTCCCAGGACCTCAAAATGGAGCACATCTGCAACGCAGGACCGGAGTGGACCTCTGATAATTAGGAACGGCAAGACTTCCTGATGAGGATGTAAAGCAGTTACATGAGTTAGAGGTTACAGGTTCAGGGAAAGTTCAAGGAAGTCGAGGGAATTCCTCTGGAGCTACAAAGAACACGGGGTCGAGGAACAAGCCATCAATAATAAACTAGAAATTATCACGGTTACACTTCACGGAAAAATAAAAATAAATGTATAGCTATGAAGCCATTCGGTGCGAGGGTCACGGGCGAGTACCGCGACTGCTGCTCGGAGTTTCAATCAGAGTGGGCGTCAACACACCCTGATCACACCGATGCCAAAGTTCAGACATTCGCTCTCCAGATAAATTATTCACGCTGATAATCCGAGCCTGCGGACAAAGTCACCTTGAGGAGGCGTTATGAAAACAATCACGATTGCAATAAAACGCCAGGCTTGTGACGACTCAATTGTCTTTACCGCTAGTGTGAGGGTGTGATCCACTCCGCGAGAACAGGTTGTGTTTTTTTTTTGTTTCCGCTCTGACCCCTGTGATTCAGAGATCACCCCGGGAAGAGACAAAGCTAAGATTAGGTTGTGGCTCTGTTTTCATCTTCCTGTATGACCATCATATGTCCTTTTAAAATTCATGAATTCCTGAAGAGCGTGGACACACGCGCGTGCATGCGACGCTAGCCACCCGCCGTAATTTACAGCAATAATAAAAACAGATTAAAGTTGTGCTTTATGAAAGCTCTTTGTTCCTGGTTTCATTGCAGGTCCGCCGCTAGGACTCCCCCGGTGCCTCTGACTCCGGCCTCGACTCGATTAGCACACGCCGCCGATATGTTTATGAGATGCCGCGCTGAAGGAAAGAATAACGATGGCGTAAATCGTGTGAGTAGGAGGACGACGTGATACGGCGACACACACACACACAAACACTCTAGGAAGGTGCGTTTATTACAGCGGGATGCTCGGATAATAAAAAGAAAGAAGATTGCATCTGGGGGCGGGGTTATTTTAAGTGTAGTTTTAGTTTAAGGTTTGGGAGTCAAACAAAAAGTGACCAGTATAACAAAGGAAAGAAAATGTAAATAGGAAATGATTAAGAATAAACAGGAAGAAGAACATAAAAACATAGCAAAAGGAGAGATAAGAAGAGAAGGACAAAAAGAAAGGATGAAAAAAGGTGAAACTGAAGAAATTGGGGGAAAAGAAGAAGAAGGAGAAGGTTAGAGAAAACGATTTGTCTGCTGCGAATGAAAACTAATCCGTGAAATCTTTCCATCCCTGAACGCAGCAGAGATCAAGTTTGAGGTCAGAGGTCACATTACTGTGAGCTAATATTGAAGAACGCAATGTTTACGAGTAAAGCATCTCTTCGAGGCTCGGCAACCTGCCTGGTGGTTCATCAGAAACAGAGAGAGAGAGAGAGAGAGAGAGAGTCTTTACTGGAACTTGTAAATGTGCGTTAGCTTGAGGCGCAGGTTTAGACGCGTGCCTGACGGAGCTCTCAACATCCTGAAGTGTTTAATCCTAACGTATAATTACTGTCCTTCATAACCGCTGTAAGTGTTAGCATGCGGGAGATGATGCTGGAAATGATGTAACTGGCATCACAACCGAGTTTCGAGAAAGGCAAGCCGCTAACTCGGCGTGTCCTGTCCGTACGTGCCGGCGCTCGCACGCCGCTCGACTCGAGGTTCATTCATTTGCACGATCAGTTCACGATTAACTTTCACTTCTCCAAAGACCAAACTGCGGGACTGATTACAGACTTGCAGGCCAAGAGGAACACGACAACACATCTCCTGCATGAAGAATGTTCTGGGTATTTGAGATGAAATGAGATGAAAAAAAGCTTTCCAGACGAACGGGTCATTGAGTAGCACCTCCAGGAGACCAACTGATGTAGAAATTAAATTTAATGTCAATGAGACAGAGGTTGCACTGGCGTGTAGATGAGATTCCACCTCAAAGAGACCTACCTCCAGAGAGGCAAGACTTTCTGGCCAAGGTTCCTCCTCCATGAAGGAAAGAGTCCACATCCAGGGAGATTACATTCCACCTTCTTGTGGATAAGATTTGTCCTCCGTTGAGACGAGGTTCCACCTCAATAAGACGAGGTTCTTGGAGAAAGGTCTGGTTGGTTGATTATTTACAAGAAATCAATCAGCAACAGTACACTCGTGCTTTATTCCTCTGACATCACAGCAAATGTTTTAACAATTGATTTATTTTAGTGATTAAATATAAAATAAATGACTTCCTGTCCTCAGTGATGTTGCTGCACATCTGTGTGGCTGCTGTTCTAGAAAACTAATCAACACCATAAGCAGCAGCAGCAGCACCGCGGCACGGCCAAAACTACAACATTTAAAACCGTTAAACAAATGAATATCTCTTGAGAATCTCAGAGTCCTGCTCATTTTCCTCCAGCACAGGGAAGAAAAAAAACAAAACAATCAAGCTGTCCAAAAAAACTCGTCTGCGTCCTCCTGAAAATCATAACAGGAGGTGGTGTGTTTCGTCTCAGAGCGCTGCTTTAACGAGATCTACAAGTTTTATTTGCTGGGATTCTTTGCCTGAGAAGCTTTCCAGGTGGCAGGAGCGGTAACTCGGAGCGGCCATTCCAGTTTCCCATACCCCCCGAATTTATTCACAGGACTCGTAACAAACGCAACGCGCCAGATTGACTGCTACAACTCCGGCTGCCAAGTCCAAATTATTTTTCCAGCAATAAAAAAAAAAAAAAAAAACAAGTAGAAGAAAAATCCAGAGTCTGCGTTTAGCCAACTTGGATGAACCGCAAACAAATGAAAACCATGTGGCAAATATTCCTCCTATCTTTAAAATAAACACACTTCTGAACAGATGGGCTGTAGGGCCCATGTGTGTGTGTATGTGTGTGTGTGTGTGAGAGAGAGAAAAGTGTGTGAGATACGGTTCGGGCATCGAACGAGCCAAATCACAAGACCGCTCCGAAAAAAAGTCACACTAATTAATAAACTTCGTTCAGTAAAGAAGGAATATATACAGAAGTGAGTAAAACAAAATACAGATTAAAGCAAGAAAATGTTTATGATAGTGATTGGGGTTTAAAATCTCGACTGTGTAGCTGCAAAATTAAAAGTAGGCACATTAGGGTTCATTATTCTGCAGCAGTGTTGAGAACTAGAGCTGCTATGTGTCATTTTTCTTTGTTGACATTTTTTTATTAGATTCACTAGTGCTAATATTTATTGTCCGGTTTGTCTCACGCAGTGGTATTTCATGCAGGTTATGTATTAAGGATTACAAACTGTTAAAACAATGTAATAATAAAAAAAATTGTGTAACTTGTCCTGTTGATTGTTTAAAAAAGACACACAATGTTACCAAAGAATAATTTTGTTATATTCCTGCTCAATCCTCCAATCCAGTAGGTGGCAGTAATGCACTAGCTACCCATGAACTCAAAAAGAAGAAGAAGGGGGAGGAGGTGAAGGTGGAATGATAATCTGACAAAACGAGAGTATTTTGTGGAAGATGGACTGTATTTTTCACAAAAGTCATGGTTCGTTTATTTTATTTAAGGAACGAGTCGATTCTGGAGCGTTCAGCTCAATACAGAAGTTTTATTAAAATGAATGATGGTTTCACTCACACAGTTCGTCTACAGAGCTTACGCGTCACGGGTTCTAGATAACAAATGACGTCACAGGTGGGAGACTGCTGAGGTGTAAGAGGTCTAGAAGACTCGGGGACTCCAGTTTACCGCTGATTATTTTCCTACATGCTCGGTTTTATCATAAAGCTCTGGTGTTTTAAAGAAGTCGATCTAAAGGCAACAAATAAAAGTCAGCTTTTTAATTCTGTCAGCTGTCAATCAGAGACACTAATTAGATTTCATGTTTGTGTGTTTTTTCGCTGTGGTTTTATCAGAGATAACGAGTGGGAATCTCCGTAAACAGCTTCGGTGCAGAAACACGGCTGCCAGCGCTTTTACAGTTCAGCTAATTGCATCTGACACAAAGTGATTTGAGGTGTTGATGTACTGCTACATGTGTGTGTGTGTGTGTGTGTGTGTGTGTGTCATTTACCTGCTGCCAGTAAAACACACCCACCGGGCAGCATTTACAGCTTTAATACCACCTTCACCTGACGTGATGATGAACCTCAGCGCTCATCTCTAAAGTAACTCCTGATCTCCTGGATGAGCAGCGCAGCGCAAAACTGCTGTTGTTTTATACATACGTACATTAAGGAGTATATATTTTTATTTTAATAACTGTAGAAAGAAATTGTAAAAAGTAAATTTGTACTAAGCGTGCCTCTTTTATCCTGATTTACTGCTAGATTTGTAGCTATTTGTTAGTTTCAGTTAGAAGCAGAAAATTCGGAAAAGTGAAGATTAAAAAAATTGGGAGTGATTTAAAAAATATCTGGAATTTTTTTGCACAATTTCACCGTGAAACAGACAGTCAGTGTAGCCTTTACAAAAATAAATTAAATAGAAAGAAAAAAAAATTTATGTAAAATAAACTGGACATTTTAAATATTCTAAATATATATTAATATTAATTATAAAAAATCTATATTGAGAAAGAAAATAATAAAAATAAATTAATAAATAAAAACTTGTAATTACGAATAAAATAGACACAATAGCAAGACGTTAGCTCAAAAAAAGGTGTTCATACAAACGCATTTTTTGAGTTTCCCAATTAAAACATCGTTTTGACAATTCCAGCTTCGAGACAGGGTACGCCGGGCCGGACAACGGGATTGTGCCGAACGTTAGAGTGTTTCATGCGACTGTCAATCATTTAATAACAGCCACAAAAGATGATTATGTCAAAACATTTCTCTGGCTCGTTCCAGAGGAGCCGAACGGTTTCCGAAACGCGTCTGAAGTTATTGACGGCGTCTGTGACGGCTGCTTCAGACAGTATGACCAGGACGGGTACAAAAAAAAAAAAAACATCAAAACCTGGCTTCTGTAAGTGTCTCTGACAAGCCGTCTGTCTGCTTCAAACAATTCTACACAATGAGAAGTCGAACTGTCAGCTGACAAAACTCGGAAAAAAGAAACGGAATGATGAACGTCTGAGCGACTCTTCGACCTCGGCCTGAAAGGAGGAGCCTCCGTTACAGTAAAGCACGCTCGGGATTTAAGAGACAAACTCGATAAAATACAGCAAACGAAGACTTAAGAGAAGCCAGAGACGGCAAACTCCACGGGGAAGCTTCATCTGCAGGTGGACGGGAGCGATACTGAGGGTTTAACATGAAGATAAAACACTAAAGTCTGGGTTTAAACAGGAGAGGACGCTCCTCTGTCCCTCTGTCCAGTCGGAGGCTTTGGCCTGGGAAACTAATTCTAATCCAAGAAGCTGGAAATCGGTCTCTATGGCAACGTAATATCGTAAACACATCACTTAAATACTTTCAAATAAGAGTCGGTCATGTGACTAGTATCCTGTTTTTGTCCTGCGTGTCGGAGCTGTAACTTCAGGACGTCCATCAGGAGAATTGTATTAACGTATTAACTTTAAACTAGAATAAAGAGCAGCTGCTGTAACCCAAGTGACAACAGGAATGTGAGAGTTTTCACAGACGTGTTTATACACAACGATACACGCTTAAAAGCTCTGGAGGGAAGGAGCTCCTTATTTCCCCCTCAGGAAGAAGAGATCCTACTTTCCATACAGACAGCTCAATCTGCATGTGCTTTCATTATGCATATGTAAATATTTATTGCATTCACACTCTCCACGTGAGGGATATCTGAACATAATTGCTGTGAAGTCAGGAACTTTTATTCCTCCTTCCCTGATGGATGTAAAGCTTCGGATTCCCGTCTTTCAGCCGCGTGCCGACCGTGCGACGCGGCCCAACCGTCAGGGCTTTAATCGCATGTCAAACCTGCCAATGTCTGCAGGCAGGCAACAATAACACGCACTGCAAATATTTACATGCAATTTCAAAGCCATTACACACGTGATTGTGGTTTCTGTTTGCCGAACGTCGACGGGCCTTTATTCAGCCGGCGAGTGATTTGAATGGAAGGTGCTCCTGTCGGTTTGCAGGGTAAACAGAGCGAGCAGTAAATAAAAGATGCCAGCTGTTGGCCAGCAGAAGGGACGCAGGCGTGTGCCTGGTGGGGGTACGGGAGGGGTGGGGGGTGGGGTAGGGGAGTGATACAGGGGGCAGATGCTGGAGCATTAGGATACGTCAGGGCTTGATAAATTCCTGCATCATTGCGATAATGTGAGCAAAGCAACATCGAAAGTGAACTGCCTCATCATCATCATCCTCCTCATAACGAACACCACCTGCTAACTCACACCTCAGACATTCCGCTTTAACGATAAACAGATAGCCGCTACAGTAGATAGATATTGTAGAATTACAGATAGAGACAGATATACTAAAGACAAACATACTGTAGATAGAAAGACAGAAATATAGATACTGTATTATATACACGGCTTATATTTGATTATAAACACTGTAAAAAGACAAATTTACTGATTTACTTAATTACTGGTTTCTTTCTCTCTGTTCACCCTATAATTCTTATCCTCCTGTCGTTTTCTCTTTAACGCCTCCTTTTTACTTTTATCTCCTTTTCTCTTCACTTGTCTCTTCTTTTCATTTTTCCTTTCTTCAATTATTTCCTGTCAGTAATCTGTACTTTCTTTTTTGTCCTTTTTTCTTGTTTGTCTTCCTCATTTTCTTGTCTCTATATTTCTTTTATACCCCACCATCATTCACTCTGTATTTTTCTATCCTTCTTTTATCCTTTGTTAATTTTGACGTCAATCATCCTTGCTCTTTTTGTCTTTCCGTCCCTCTGCGCCTCTCTCTTTCTCTCTTTCCTGTCAGGTTCTCCTCCACTTCCTGATTAACGTCCCGTCCCGAGCGCCGCACGCCCGGCCACGTTAAGGGACTGAGACACAATGATGGCTGAACATCTGGAAAAACACAAAAGCTTTGGCAGAGCAGCAGATTTCATCCTCAACCTTTTCCACAGCCTCGACGGCGAGCGGCGTTTAGCGCGCGTGATTTATAATACGGGATTCCCATCTGCGGCCATGGCCTTCTCCGATAATGAGACGGGACCCGGTGGAGGTTCACTGGGGCAGTGTGTGAGGAGACGGACGACTGTGCCGGGGAGACGGGAAAGGGCACGGGGCGTCTGCTTCGGTGGAGGAACGTCTCGCTCCATAGTTAATCATCAAACTCCCAGCAGATCGCTCCGCCCCTGGGACGCATCCTCCGCTCGAGCCGTGATAAAGTGCGAGAACTAATTTACCCTTCAGGTGAGAGCGTCGCGAGCAGGTGTGAGAGAGACTCGTCTTCCACAGGAGGAGACGGAAATAAAACCCGAGCTCGTGTCCAGCGTCCTGTTACACCTCACGCCCGACTCTGACCGGTGGTGTTCATGTGCTCACGCGCTGGTTTCTTCATACCGTTTCTCAGCAACAAAAGACAACAAAGTGCGTGCTCGCAGAAATGTGCCATACGGTCAAAAGTATGTGCACTCCTGACCATCACTCACGTGTGTTTCTGAAGCACACAGTCGTACAACAGAACTTCCGTATGTGCTGAAGCGTTCGAGTTCATCCCAGAGGTGATGGTTCAGTGTGTTCTTCCACTCCGGTACACTCTTAACACCACGCGTCTTCATGGAGCTCTTCCTGAACCCCGAGCGAGCGGTTCAGGTTCTTCCTGAATCGAGAGTAAGCAGTTTGAGCTCTTCCGGAAACTCGTGCGAGCAGTTCGTGCTCTTCATGAGCCCCAATCGATTAGGGCTCTTCCCGAGTTCCCCTTCATTGGAACTACAAACCCTTATCCAGCATGACGAAGCTCCTCCGAGATCCACAAAGAAGATCGTCCATGAAGAAACACTGTTTTATAAGTGTACTGGAGTGGAATAACCAAACCATCGCCTCCAGGACGAGCTGGAACCAGAGCCTCCTCGACATCACCACTAATGCTCCTGAAGCTGAATGAAACACGCTCAAACGTCTAACGGAAAGCCTTCTCGGGAACAGAGGAGAACGTTGTCACAGCCGGAACGGAAAGTTCAGCAAGGACGCACAGGTCTGATGGTCAGGGGTGCACATATTTTTGATCAGACCGCGTATAGAAGAGTGGGGGAAAGACTGCTTACAGCTGCTGGCCATAACACGTTATATTATGAAGAATAAAGCGTGGTTTATCAAGTAAGTACTGTGTGTGTGCATAACTTTTGGCACCCCTCTGCCCAGGCCTGCCCTGACTCGTCCTCTAACGGCTCTAGCGGAGCTTCACATTTCCTGAGGCAGCTTTTCTGGTGAGCAAGTTATACGTTCCCACAAAACACACACACAGGACCGACCTCGCTGCTGTTACACAACATGAGACGTTTGAGACGACGTTTATCTCCAGGGTCCAGGAGGACGTCGAGGAGGAGGAGGAGAACGCGCGAGTCATCACTGTGTTAATTCAAAATAAACACCCAAGTTTCTCACGGCTGTGTTGTGGGAGAGCCGGACGGGTTTGATGACCGAGTTAAACTTACACACACACACACACAGAAAGAGGTGCATGACTTCACCTTTACCTCATGTAATGTTCACTTCATCTCTTAGATCCCTCTCTCACTGTTTACACAACAGGACACACCCAACTTTTCAACCTGCAGGGTGTGTGTGTGTGTGTGTGTGTGTGTGATGATTAAAAACATCTCCAGCGTTGACCTGAACTGGACGCCTCATGGAAGGATGATGTATTATTTGAATAATACTTTGCTGGTTGTTATTGCTGAGGGGGAAACAGTGTTTTGACAGTTCCAGGCTGTTGTGTGTGTGTGTGTGTGTGTGTGTGTGTGTGTGTGTGTGTGTGTGTGTGTGTGTGTTTGAGAGAGAGTTATGACTTAGAGAAAGATCAGATTTTCTTTTTTGGAGCAGAGAACACTGAGCAGACAAAAACCAAACTGTTCCAACAGAAGGAAAATCAATCTCTCTCTCTCTCTCTTTTTCTCTCCTCGTCTTTATTCCTCGCCCTCGTTCTCCCCCCTCCCTCTTACACCTCGACTTTTTCTTCTTTCAGTCTCCATCCTGCTTTCTTTCTTCCCTCTCTCACCGAATGAAGGGTCTTTTCCCTTCCTTCTTTTGATTTGGCCTCGTCCTCTTTTTGTCTCTCTCTCAACGTGAGTTGTGCTAATGTATAACATGTGATTAGTCACTGAAACAGACTGCACACACACACACACACACACACACACACACACACAGAACTGTAAAAGAGCATTTTGGTCTCTTCCCGAGACCCCGAGCGAGAGATTTACACCATCACATGCGTCCTGAACTCACCGAAAGGGTTTAAGGTCGTGTTTATTGCGGCCTGTATTTGCATGTCATTTGCATATAACCCCTGAGGGCAGGTCGGAACGCCAGGAGGCTAAACTCTCGATTTATTACCCCGGACCATAACTAGTTTTCAGTTTGCACTCGTTTGCATCTCATTTGCATAAACTGGTCTTGTCGGGGATTTGGGGTTCTGTGACCTAAATTATCCTCATTCCTGAGACCTGAGAAAGAAACCCAGTGATTAGTATTAATTAAATCAGGACACTTACAGAAACGTACACTCTGTCAGTGTGTGTGTGTGTGTGTGTGTGTGTGTGTGTGTGTATACACAGTGTTCATTTATTACCCGTTAGTCTCTCCCTTTTACTTTGTGACCTCTTTCTTACCTCCTCTTTTATCTTCACCTTCTCCTCCTGGTCTGTTTATTTTCCTGTTTTTCTTCTGGAAAAACTCTCTCTCTTCTTGTTTTTCTTTATGTTTCACCTAAACTTATTTTTTGTTATCCCCCTTTTCATCCTAAATATTGTCGTATTCTCAAAATGTTCTTGGGTGTCTTTGTGTTTCTTTTTCGTCACAGAGTCCGTGTACAGAGAGACAGAGGAGATGTTTTATGGTTTATTACAATAACGAGGACGAGGCCCTCTGTACAGAGAACCCTCACTCCGGCACAGACTGGGTCACATGATGACGTCTTCCTTAAATACTTTAATGTTTTTGGTTTTGGGATTGCTCATGGCGTGATGCAGTTCTCCCCCCTCCCGCTGCCCCCCGGCAGGTTTGTCCCTGGGGGCAGGTGTCAGTGGGGGCAGGTGGAGGGGTAGCGAGGGGCAGGTGGAGGAAGGGTTACGTTGCATTTAAAGCCACTGTGAATTACACAACCACTCTGAGCTTTCTCTCCTGTTAAACTTTTTGTCTGTTTAAAGTTACGTTAAAGTGACTCACTTACCCTACAGCAGCTATAAACACACTCCTGCTCTCAACACACTCACTTTCCACGTCTTTTCTTAAAATGAATTATTTTTTTGAAATCTTTTTTTGTCTCTTTATTTCTGTTTCCTTCTCTTTCCGCATTTCTCTAAATGAAAGTAGACAAAGTAGCCCCAAACTGATCTCATGGTGATTCTGCGACCCCAAGTCTTGATCATAGGGCTGGGCCGATAAACAATATCATATCGAATCGCGATTTATTTGATTTTAAAAACGATGAAAAGCTCTAGACATTTTTTGCTCGATATGGATTA
>JAQMYI010000034.1:1109422-1122074 GCA_030014275.1 Clariallabes melas | reverse complement strand
TTCATTAATCGTAATCGAGTTAAAATGTTCAATTAATCGAGATTTTGATTTTAGGCCAAATCGCCCAGCCCTACTTGATCACTTGACGTTTTTATTACAGATTTATAATTGAAAACTTTATATTCTGTCCAAATCCACATGTAATAAGAAGACTAAAACCTGCAAGACTCAAACACTAACTCAGGAGGTCACGCAGCAGCTCTCAGGGCTGCAGGACTCGTGGTTGTGGCGTAAAGAGCGAGTCAGCGTAATTACAGATCTTAAGATGGTTAAACCTTGCACACTTAAGACCAGCTCAGGGGTCAGCAGGTGTGTTAGAAACGTACGAGATTAAGCAGTTCTAGCTTGTTTAACTCCAGAGGGAGAGAGACAGAGTGACGGGTGGATCCACCAGCCCGTCTCAGTGTCGTCTACTCCTCTCAGAAACTACACAGTTCAGCTCTGAGCGCAGAAACACTCACAGCTCAGTGCATAACAAGGGTGAAGATAGTGCGAGTGCACAAACTCTCACCACTGCCTCCTCCTCCACTGCCTCCTGCCCCCCTGCCCCCCTGCATCCTTCAGTGATGCGGTATTATCTCAGGTTCAGCGGAAGAAGCAGAAACGTCATGTTTTTTTTATGGTGTCTTGTGTATCGCCATAGCAACAGGTCCAGACATTGTTAAACAAATGTCAAATTCAAAATCATAAATGACACTATTTATATTCTGCTTCTTCATTTACACTTCGACTGGCGACTCTCCATCTCTCTTCATCCATCCATCCTGCTCCTCCTCCGTCCCTACACCACTCAGTCTCTGATTAGATCCAAAAACAACAAACTTACTGTCTGCTTTCACGACGGAGAGAGACGGAGAGAGAGACTGTAGTTCCTGAAAGCTGATTTAGTTACTGAAGAGCTCTCTCTCACACACACACACAAACTCCAGCGGTGAATCTGAAGCATTACTCTGAAGCAGATGCACGCGCACGCCGTGGGTGAGCGGCTTGTTGACGCCGACCTCTTTATATGCAAATTGGGCGTAAAGCGCTCCTGATGTTTTACGCTGAATATCGAAATTGAAAATCTAAATTGCGCCGGGACGGCGGCTTCCCATTAGAGCCGGAATGGGAAAAGCAGCGTGCGGACCGATGAGCGACCGCACACTGAGACGAGCCTCCCCGAGAGACCGCCGTCCTCAATCTCCTCATGAGCGGAGGAGACGAGGACGCCGGGGAGCCGCCCCTCTAAAACTAAACTATAAACACCCGCCAAACCCAAACGAAGCTCAGCCCGGACACACGCAAGTCAGGAGGAGTTCTTAAAGAAGGGCTTGGACACACTTCAGGACTGTAGTGAGGTGCAGTGAGGTGTCGAGTGAGGTGTCGAGTGAGGTAGTGAGGTGAAGTGATATTCAGAGATCTGTCCATGTTCTGTTTTACAACCTGAGCAAGAAAGGAAGGAACGCTTCATATCCTGATACACCTGAGAGCTACTCGAGTGTTTAAACCAGACAAACACAAACAACAAAGAAAGAAAAAATAGGAAAAAGATGGGAAGCAAAAGGAAAAAAAGAGACAAAAAGAAATGAAAGAAAAAGAAAGAAAAAAATGAAAAAAGGAGGAAGGAAAGAAAAGGAAAGAAAGAAGGCAAAGAGGAAAGAGATGGAAGAACGAAAGGTAGGGGAAAAACTAAAAAAAGAAAAAAAAATAGGAGAAGCTTAAAAAAACTGTAAACAAAAAGAAAAAATAGGGTAAGGAACAAATACAAAAAGAAAAGAAGAAAAAGAGAATAAGTATAAAGAAAGAAAGGGAAAGAGAAGAAAAATGAAAAAAGGTAAAAGAAAGGCAAAAGAAAGAAAGGGAAACATGTTATGTTGTAAAAAAGAAAGAGGTGAGGCTTATGGAAATCTTAAGAGAAATGAATGATGGGTATTTATTTTATTTGTTATTTATTTATTTTTTAAGTCAACAGGTTAAAGCACCACTCCAAGTCCCACCACACCTACACGTCCCAGAGCTCCTGCCTGACTAAACCATCACACTTGAGCAGTTCCTCAGCCGGACCTCTCGGTGGAGACGTCCGACACACAGACGAGTAAAATCCTCACACACACTTGGACAGAGGCGTGAACGTCAGCCTGAGAGGTGTGAGGAGGAGGAGCGGCGTCTCGGAGCGAGCCAGCAGACACGTCCGGGGGGTGTAATGATGTCTCACACTGATTTAAAACACCTGGTGTGTCCAAAACGTCTGCTTTACTGGTGTGACTAAACCAGTTCATGAAAACGCACCAGTCACCATCATAAACCAAATCACATCATAACTGATCGGAGGAGGTCTGAGGTCTCCCGATGGTGAAGTCATTCCAGAAAGTGTTTCCAGACGTACTAAGGGACAGACACGTCTGGTGGAGCCGCATGCCGATAGTCTGAGTGATGGCGCGTCTCCTGTCGTGTGAAATCCTCCGATTATCCATCCACACTCGCGGCTCGCACGGAGCACCGACGGGCCTCCCGTCGCCTCCCCTCGAGTCATCGACGCCGACACGCCCATAAGGACCCAGAGCCCGGGGATTATTTTTTATTTTAGAGAAACTCTTCAGCCTGGCCTCATTTCTGCACACTGCCACTCTCACTCCCCCGGTGTCCTTGTTGTGCTGTGGGAGTCCTGTAATAGCGACGCAGCCAGTCTTGCATGCACCACTGGGCTGATGGGTAATGCGGCTTCCATCTCAGCAGGCAGCCTTGCTGTTTCTCGCTTGCTTTCGAGGAAATCGCCACGCGCTCACCCGTTACCGCCGGGAGCCGCCAGACGGTCCCGGCCGACCCGCGCCGATGTTTACTCGCGCTTATCCTTTCGATCTCTCTAGGCCCTGAGACTAGCAGATGGCCAAGAGTGACATCATACCTCAGCGCACAGAGAAAGAGAGAGAGAGAGAGGAAATCTCCGTCAATAATTGTGCAGGAATAACCTCGGAACTCGTGACCGGAGAAGTGGGACGCGGGAAAGAAGGGGGTGGTGGGGGTGCTGCGAGCTTAGGAAATGGATAAACAGCCGGTAAATGCGTTATGAAGTACAGAAGCATGTGCAGGACGAGGAAAACATACCGAGAGAGATGTTATAAAGACTGATTTACTCCACACACACACACACAACAGTAACTGATCCCTTTCATATAAATGACATCAATAATTTACTCCAAATTAAACCCCTAAAACAAAAACATGCAAGCTGCATGGACTGGTTCTTTGCACGGCATTTCCAGGAGACATTGTGCCAAAAAAGACTGAGCCGTCTGATCATGAACGTAAAAGCTTTCTTCTTCTCCCACTGGAAGACCAAACATATTACCCCGATCCTGGTTTCTCTACCAATCTGGAGGACGATGTGCGTTTACCAGGTCCGGCTACACGACAATAAGAGAGAAGGGAGTCGATCTCACTTCACGTTTGAGGAGATCTTTTTCCTTGTTTTGTGACATTTCTGAAACATCACGACAAATCTGACGGTTTGAGCACGACAGCTCTGGATTATCTGCTCGTTTGGAATATTGAGGTCATCCAGCTGGGAAAGAGCCTTGACAGTTTTTGAGAGCAGGTAAGGTAGAGCGCAGAAGGGTTTGGCTGGACTCGATAGGATTAGTCAAACTTATGTATGTGTGTATATATATGTACACTAGAAACTAAATGATCTACATGGAAAAACCTGAGAGCCTCAGTGTGTATATCCATGATGACCCCCCAAAAAAGGGGAGTGGGGGAGAAAAAGTTCAGCAGGGAGCACAAGCAGGACACGTGTTACGTAACTCTAATAAATAAGACCTACGAGTTTTTCGGGGAGTTCCACTGGAAAATGGAAATCATCCAAGAAAGACTCAGAGCTTACAGAGGCAACAGGTTCCACACCCTGGTCCTGGAGTAACCCCCTGTTCTGGATGTTTTACTGCTCACCCTGCTCTAACACACAAACGACCCTGTGGATGAGATGAATGTGAACTGGTGACAACACGGTATTCCAGAACATCCAGCACTGGTAGAACACGCTGCTCGTGACTTGCGCAGCTTCCCACCACATTACTGCAGCTTGAATAACTGTCCAAGCCCCTGACATCGACACTGATGAACATCGTCTCCAAGACGCTTCCAACACATGATGGTGAAGGATAATCCAGATGGGTGTTGAGGGTTTGTACTCTTATATTCTTTCAAGTTGCGGCTGCGCTGAAGGTTTATGTGCCCCACACACACGAGGACAAGAGCATCAGCGTCTACAACACCCTGCACATCACAGCACAGACACACACTGCTTGGACAAGAGGCTTTGCATATTTATGCACCATTTACCTTTGACACACCTTTACACACTCGTCTCCTAAGTAATAAATATGAAGCACTTACCTTCATGCAACTATTTCCAGTGTAATTATTTGCTTTGAGTCTACAAACATAAGACTAAATGCTCAATGATGTGTGTCAAATAATCACAATGTGAATTTTTTTTTATCAAATTAGACTCCCTAGTGTCATAGCCTAGTGTAACCCCGGGCCCACAACATCAGGCCTACTGTGACTGAAGTAAGTCATGGTCATGAGAACATAAACCACATGAGATATTAATGCCCCGAGTCAGGGCGATTATAAATAGCCTCTACTGAAGGACACTCCAGCTCTCGGCGATCGAAAATCAGTCAAGCCACTAACGCCTGATCAATACAGCACTATGGATTTCTTCAAATTCAAAATACAGTATTAACTTGGTTAACTTCGGGCTGCGCGATTTCCTCTACGCCAGTCACGAACGAACAAATCCGCAAGGAATCCGCGTGGCACCAAGGGTCACTCGCGTCAAAAAAAAAAACTAACAAAAAAAAAGGACCTCTACTGTCAGAGCTCGTCTCTTTTTTCCTTTTCTTTTATTATTTTTTTTTCAACGAGTAGACAGATTAATCGAAAGACCCCCGCAGCTTGCTGATGCAAAACGTGTCTGCGCAATTATACACCATTTCCACAACACAGAAAGGTCAGCGGCTTCTCATTTGCTTCGAGTCAGACCTTTCTGCTTTGCTACACCATAAAGTAGACGCTGCATGCAAATCGCTGCAGCCTTCATCCCGAGCCGCCCAGCTTTCAAAAACACTCCGGTCCCTTTGACCCTTCCGTTTGTATTTATACGGTGCGGTTGGCACGCGCGAGGCCGGAGCACGCCGGGGATCCAGACATGCAGAATTAATACGTTTGGAGTCCTGTCCTCTCGGGTCACACCCTTCAGCACACTCAGCTCCAGCAGGTGGTCAGGGTAAAGCAGTCATTAAAATTGATGAGCAAGAGAGAGTGGGGTTACTTTACTAGAGAAGGAGGAGATGAGAAAACGGAACAGAAAAAGAAGAGAGTACTTTATTTTCAGCGCAGCGTTCAGCTCACGGTCGGTTTGTTGTGCAGCAAAAAAAAAAAAAACAAGATGAACCCAGATGTGGGGTTGAATACAAACAAAAAAAAATAACGCTAAAAATAAACAAAACATGGAGCATGAAGCAATCAATATTAAAAATCTACATTAAAATATAATGATGTTATTTTTTCATTTTGGCTAGATTTGAAATTTTGATTTAAATTTGACTTTCAACTTTTTTTTTTTTTTTTCCTGTCTAGAATTAGAAACTAACGTACTACCTCAGTTATTTTTTTTATTTAACTTCTGACTTAATATCTCAGAAAAGTGTGATAGCTTCTTGCCCTTTTTCTTTTCTTTCTGTATTTACCCTCTAACATGACCTCATATAAGATGATAAGATGATTCCCCCTCTCCCTGCGTCCTGCTCAGCTCTGCTGATTTCTGGAGGGGCGGGACTCTGCACTAGATCATTTACATAGACATTAAAACAGCTGGAGGAGTGAAACAGGGGGAGTTTTGAAACTTGTGACAACCTTGAGACCGATGTTAACTTTTTTGAAGATACCTTTAAAATAAAGTCAAGGTGGATCCAGGTTAACTTAGTTATAGAGCATTAAAAAAATCCTCCTCACTTAGCCAAGTGTATCAGTCGATCTTCAACTTCCCTCAGCCTGACCACTGGAGTACCTCAGGGTTGTGTCCTGAGCTCCCTCATGACTGCGTGGCCACTTCCAGTTCTACTTCCAGCATTAGATTCGTTGGCAGCACTGTTAGCATGAGATCTGATATCCATGGGAAGGACTACCTGGAGGTGATCAGAAAGTCTATCAATGTGTTCACTATCTGCAATCCCAGAAGGACTTGTGCTCCAATGTTTTAAGAAACATTTACAAGGGCCTGATTTGGGAACAGCGCCAAGCAGAACAGGAGGCTCTACAGAGAGAGGTGTGATCAGCTGAGGGCAACATGCGCAATCAGCTCTCTCAGGTGCTTGGACCAAGCACAGGAAGATAGTGAAGGACCTCAGCCATCTAAACAGTGGACTCTTCTCACTGTCGCGTTCAAGAAAGCGCTTCCACTACATGAGAAAGAGATTCAACACGGACAACACCTAGAACTATTCACTTGAACTGTTTGCATGACACACATACTCACGCTATAGTCACAAGTACCGTGCCATATTCACAATATTTATTTATACATCTCCTTGGCAATGGAATCACAATGAGCTCAGCCTGATCCTTCAACAATTCACCATCTATTTGCACATGAATCAGGAACATGTCTCAACTTAATACCATTAAAATCGTTATATCTTGGGATTATCTTGGGTGTAATATTATTTTCTGGTCTCAGATAGTCGTTATAAGCATTCTGCTGCACGTCGCACTGAGGAGTGTTGTGTTTGTGCTAAATAATTGTTAAACGGAAGTTAGAGCCAAGTGATCCCCATGTACAAAGATGGAGCTAAAGGTTAGAGACGTCTCTCCTATTCACCAACTGTCTTAGAACAAGGAAGTACAGTGACTCGCAACAAAGTTCTTTGTTGCTTGGAGGACATATTTTACTTCTCGGGAGTGCCCTCGGTTTAATGGAGTTTTAGAGCAGAAGCCATCATTTGATCATCTGGTGGGATGAGGTGAAAAACAACGTCCATGACATTTTCTTCTCATTCCGGTGAAGGTTGTGAAGTTGAGCTGTAGCCGCCATCTCCCACCCGCCTCTCTCCACTTCCACACAATCAAACCTTACAGGGCTATAAACTGATATAAGCCGACCTCCAGCAGCAGATTCTCCAAAGCAGGAGTTATTAAGCCTGGGTGAAAGGCCATCGCATCATTCTGCTACAGTCAGCTGCTGAGAAAATGACTGCATGTGAGGAGGAGGAGTGGAGATTGGTGCTTGTTCCTGATTGTGACTAGAATCCAAGCTGATCCATCGCTTTTGGTCGATCCCTGGTCCTCTCTTCCTGTTATCTGTGCACTTTTTGTGACAGATGATGATGGCTCCCCTGGTGGAAGTGTGATTGGAGATGGACTCGGTTTTATGGGGTCCAGGCTGAAAGTGTTGGGGGTGGGATGGTAATGCTGGCTTTACTCATCAGTAGATGACCTCGGTGGGTCAGAGAAACAACGGGCTGCAAGGCAGAGATTGGAGCTAGAAGATGTGATGGAATGAAGCTGTGTGGAGTTGTGTATCGGTCTTCGCCACAGAACTGATGAAAATCCACCAAATGTGCAACAGGGGAACGTGCGCGAGTGTCGAGACCTATTCGAGCCGAGGCACCCTTGGCAGTCAGTATTCATCAAGATTCTCTGAATTATCCTGCCAATCTGATCACTGCACTGCAAAGTCACAGCGGCCCTCGAGCAAGGGCAAGAGAGAGACGCAGATAAGTGTTTACCTTTAGCCGGAAGATTTACTAACCGCTGGCAAGGACAGATAAAAGAGGGCGCTCCGTGACGAGCTTCAATTAAAACTCACTCTCGTTTAAGGCTTAACAGCCAATTGACTTACGTCTTGAAATCTGTTGATGCATTTTACCAGCAGGTCAAGAAGGACCATCAGGAGGACAGCAGTGTGTGACTTAACATCAAAGACTGAACCAAGATCCTTAAATAATAATACGTTTCCTTCTGTGGGATTGGTTGACTCGGACAACATACTAAACTATTACGTTTTCTTGTTACAGCTAGCAGAAAGAACAACAACATCTCCAGGATGAAAGCGGCGATGGTGTTTGTGATTTCGGGTACAATGACGTGCTGAACTGGTCAGGAGTGCTTGTGGTGGGTTGGACAAACTTTCAAAGTCACTCTCTTCTTTATTTCCTTATAAAGCACCTGTTTGACACCTGTTGGATCTCATGCTCCACCCCCAACACCAGACCGTTTCCACAGAACAGGTGCATAAACAAAGAATGACGCATTCTGCGATTAATTATGAATAAATATTACAATTAAATTATTCATTCTGTAACACAAACATTCGTTGTGTATTTACATAAACTAACAGCAGCCTGTGTTCAGAGTTAGAGAGTTTGTTCCCAACGTGATGTACGGGTTGTGAGAAGGAAGTCGGGCGCGCGCTCGGCGCTACACTCCGTCCGTCCAGACGTAACGCCGTCCTCGCTCTCTCCCTCTCTCCACTTCTCCGAGCTCGTCTCCTCCAGAACAGAACGCTCTGTAAATGCAGGTCATTCCTCGCTCTCTCTGGTTTCCAGTCTCCTCCTTTTATTTTTTTCAATCCACACACTCTCTTGCCTTTTCTCTCTCCATCCTTGCAGCAGTGAGCATAAAAAAAACAACCTCTCACCGGTTTGTTTTGAGCCGCTCCTGAGGAGCGAGAGCTGTGTCGGGGTGATTCGGCGAGCTCCAGCACAGCGCTGTGCTTCCAGACCGGGGCTTTCCTGATTGGTCGCCTTGGAGAGACGAGTACAGCAGCGTAGATGACGCTCGGCCAATCACGAAGCTCCGAGAGCCGGCATTTTCATGAATGAGCGAGGAGTACGCGCAGACGCTCAGTGTACGGTGTGAGTTTCACATCCTCACGTGGATTATTAAATACGATAAAACAAATACCACGTGTGGAAAAAACGGCATTACGCCAGATCACATCCACAAAAAAAAAAAGTACAAAATGTAATTGAATTATCATTTTGTTATGATTATTATTATTATTGTTACTGAGATAAACCCTGGATACACCTTTATGGTTCCTGATACACACGGACGTGCTTCCTGAAACCGTCTCGCGCCTCTTCGGAACGAGGATGTAGCAACCGTTGGCAGTTAATGTTTACAGGCAATACTATCCGTTTTATGTAAATCATTACTGCAGTGTGTGTGCGCGTCTCTGCGTCTGGGAGGGGGAAGAAAAAAAAAAAAAAAGAGATACACGCCTTTTTTTTAGATCGATGTCTGGGACGGATTTTAGGAACCTCTGCGTTGAGCAACAGTGCCATCTACGGGTAGGTTAGTGCAGTGTGCGACTGAATGAACTGCACACCAGCTCTGTCCAACTGACCTAATTAACACAAAGAATGATGTAATGCTGAAGGAAATAAAAAACAAGCTGCTTTAAAGGTTAAATTACGTCAAACTGTTATCACTTGCAAAGAAAATAATTAAGAGCCGCAGTCTATCTACTGGAAAACACGACTCTGCTTTTAAACCACATGCGTTCATCAGCAACATTTCCAAAATGTGGGTTAATCAAAAAGGAAAATTATTAATTTATTCATAAATATGAGATCTATGTTAAAAAGTTAACATTCCACCCAAAGGCAGTGTGTAGTTCTGTTGTTTTTTTTTTTTACCTTGTTCCTTTTCTTTAATTTAATCTGACGTCATGTGTTTTCAGCATCTCGGTGAAAAATCATCGGAGTGACGGATCAACACTGCCACCTACCGCTCGATCAGAGGCGCTCGTCATCTCCAGAATGTCTTTTTTCTTTTTCCCTTCCTCCACATGTAAAGCACACTCGGTGACCTTTCTCCAATCCCCGACCATTATAGCGCCGCTGACGGATGAAATAACACGCTGCTCGCGCTTTTCACGCTTTTCACTCATCCGCGTCTCCGAGCTGTCTCAGAACAGCCAGGGTTATAATCTTCTAGATTGGCTTTGTCAGCTTTACTGCGAATTGTTGAGCAATTCTTAAAACCATCTGCTCCATCCAGTTTTTCCAGACACTTTAAATCAAGCACCATGAAAAACTTTCGATTTTAAAAAACACCCAGGCTTCAATACGGTCGTGACGCGGTCGTGACGCGGTCGTGACGCGGTCGTGAACCGTTTATACTGGATAAACGATAAGGCACACAGTGTGTGTGTCAAGTAAAATAATCAGTCGCGTGTCGATGTGTCTGTACACCCTGATTTCATTTACTCATCAAACATACAGTGTTTATTTTAACTAAAACTGGAGACTCCTTGAGCCTCGTGAGTTAACCCCTTTGTAACACACACACGTGACACGCCCTGTGATAACAGGTCCAGTCTGATAATAACAGGTCTAATACCGCACGCTGCTCCGGTCGCGAGACTGGATGAGACTAACACCTAGTTAATGAGATAATTAGAGACTGTGTTAGAGACCGGCGAGGCCCGGGGCAGGGAGCTGGGGCAGAAATCACCGCGGTAACGAGTCATTACTGCACAGCACCGTCTCCGGAGAGAGACAAACAGCTGCAGCACATGAAGAGAATTATTCTCTCTATTAGGAGAAATAAATAAATAAAAGCGAAGGACATCCGAGATCATTATAACATCCAGCATTCCTCAACTTAGACAAGAGGCTGGACGATACCATGACATCATCAATATTGCAACACAATATATTTATATAGATTATTTGTAGACTGCTTTATGTGCAGACAAAGTTTTAAGTTTAGAAACAAGATAAATACATTGTTAATTAATTTGGTCACTATAAATTTGTCACTATATGTAGAAATGCAATTTTCTTCATTTTATCTAATTTCCTTTTAATTAATTTTATTTAACTGTGTCTCAACATACTGTACGTTATTTTATCTTATTTAATTTAGCCTTATTTTGTTATTATTTTATTCAATTGTGTTTTATTTCATTTTATTGTATAAAAATAATCCAACAACTTCATTGTATCTAATTTCATTCTATATAAATATTTTTTGATTTCATTAAATTTTATTTCATTTAATTAGATATTTTTTTATTTTATTGTATTTAATTTCATTCCCCTCATTTTACTTAATTGTAATTCATTTTCATTACATTTATCATTTTATTATATTTAATTTTATTTCATTTAACTTTATTTACTTGTATTTCATTAAATTGTATTTCACTTATTTAATTTAATTTAATTTAATTTAATTCCACTTAATTTAATTGTATTTTATTTTACTTAATTTAATTTTCATTTCACTGTATTTTATTTCATTTTATTTTGGGCCAAACGTCAGTGACATCACGTGGGTTTGGAAACCGACTTAAAACTCAAAAAAAAAAAAAAAAAAAACTTAAACTCTTCTTAACCCAGACGGGAACCCCAGCTTCAAAAGTTCAAGGCTTCCTTTTCCCAGACGTCTGAACTGTAAGCCCCGCCCCTTATCATCATCGTAAAGGTGTTGTTGCGTGTCTGCGCTACACGAGGAGGAAAGAGCTCGCTCAGCTGAGAGCCGAGAGCTTCGTCACCTCGCTGTAGAGCTGAAACCACATCTGAACCCGAGTGCTGTACGTTTCCTGAACAACAATTACTGATACTTTCACACAACCGAAAGGAACAAACACAAGTAGCACAATTAACCTGAGGACCGCGTGGCACATCCTGTGTGGCAACAAGCCAGGGTTTACAGACAGGAGAGAGAGACAGACGGGAGAGGGAGAGACAGACAGGAGAGAGGGAGAGACACACACAGACAGACAGAGACAGAGAGAGAGAGGGAGACGGGAGAGGGAGAGAGAGAGAGAGAGAGAGAGAGAGAGACAGACACACACAGACAGACAGAGAGAGAGGAGAGAGAGGGAGACACAGAGACAGAAAGAGACAGAGAGAGACAGACAGAGAGAGGGAGACAATAGAGAGAGACAGACAGACAGACAGAAGGGACAGACAGACAGACAGACAGACAGAGAGAGACACAGACAGAGACAGAAACAGATACAGACAGAGAGAGAGACAGACAGACAGAGAGACAGACAGAGAGAGACGGAGGATGTGTGTGTGTCGGTGTGCTGGTGTTAGAGCTCAGCTTTATATAAGTGAATGCTAAGGTAGTGTGTCTGAACGCGCCTAATGTTTTACACATACACACACACACACACATTATATATATACACATATATAAAAGAGGGAGTTGTGTAACATACACTCCTCTGTACGACGCTACACAGGTTTATATCGATATCGAATGGTTTCCATAGCAACCGCTCACTCAGAGGGACGTGTACTTTAGGTAAACGGATCCGACACTCGTTCACAGGCTGACCAGAGGTGCCGCACGTTAAGCCAAAAGGTCCTCCAGGCCAGCAGGGGGCCTCAGAGGGCTGACGAACCTATTTATTATTTCCTGATCCTGGTGATGAAGCTGCCTGGAGATGTTGAAGGCCTCCTGCTGATGTTCGCTAATTTTCTGAAGAGGCAGACACTTAACGGAAGGTGAAATGTGTAATTTCTGTAAGATGTTTGGAAGGAGTCTCCAGTGTCAAGAGGTAAAGAGGTAAAGCCGTAACCGAGTTTCCCGATATCTTCAGGACGGAGAAGTTTACGCTGGTTTGTGTTTCCGCAGTCAG
>JAQMYI010000034.1:959717-970237 GCA_030014275.1 Clariallabes melas | reverse complement strand
GTACAGAAAGACACACAGACATGGACGTGGACTTCAACCTCAAATAATATTATTATTATTATTATTATTATTATTATTATTATTATCACTGATTACATTCAAGATCAGCAGATTATTATTAGATTTAACATTTTAACTGTTTCTTCTGTTTTCCCGTCAATGGTGCGTTCTTACACTCGTTTCTACAGTAAAAAATTATATGATAAATAAAGAGCACTAAAGAGTAGAGCAGTAAACACAGTCAGTACTTGGTGTGAAAACTCTTTGCTTGAAAATAATCAGCAGTGTTCGATACAGATTTGTGCAGTTTTATAACTAAAAAAATTGGATTAAAGATAATACTGTTAATAGTACTGATAATACTGTAGTATTTATTATTAATGTCAGTATTTATTATTATTATTATTATTATTTGTAAAAGTAGTTCATGTTTTTTCTGATTGTAAATGTAGTTTTTTTTCCCCATACGCAGACAGCAACCAGCTTTAAATCCTTCATCGACAATTGGAACATTCAGACAGGGGCGTGGCTCAAAGGGTACTAACTTTTATTTGTATTATTATTATCATTATTATTATTATTATTATTAATAATAATGTATAATCCCCTTTGTGTGTGTGTGTGTGTGTGTTTGTGTGTGTGTGTGTGTGTGTAGTGTGTGTTACAACCGTGTGCCATATTTCCAGACACCGTTGACGTTCGCGCTGTCGGGGCTGTGGCACGGAGTTTACCCTGGATATTATTTCTCCTTCCTCGCAGGAATCCCCATCACACTCACCGCTCGTGCCGTGAGTACACACACACACACACACACACACACACACACACACACACACAATGTCTGCATATACTTTTTGGTTTGCTTTTTTTTTTTTAACCTCAACTCAAAGTAGTTGACAGTAAAGACGGTAATTCAAGTGACATCACAGGTCTTGATGTAATTATAAGAATTGTATTTTTTTTGACCCTCTCCTCCGTCTCGTGGTTGGCAGGTCCGCAGGAATTTCCGCCACTATTTTCTGCACTCTCGCTCCGTCAAGCTGGCGTATGATGTCATCACCTGGGCGGCGACGCAGTTTGCCATCTGTTACACCGTCATGCCGTTCTTAGTGCTGGCCGTCGAGCCGACGCTCATCTATTACAGGCAAGTTACGCCGGTCCAATTCCTCATCCACAACCTGAATCTTATTTGCTTTCTTTTATTATTATTTAATGTTGCAAATTCATAAAAAAATATTTGCACCCATTGTCCTTATGTCACATGTGTGAAGGACAAATAGGACAAATCGAATTTATTTTTGGGCTAAATTTATTTGTAGAAGAAAATACCAAGATGCAAATCAGCTAGCATTGCTAGATTTAGAGAACATGACTAGCTCACATTAAAAGTCTCATGTTACATCCTTACTTTCTTGCTGGTTTATTTAAACTTGGCATAACATGGTTATGTTACCATGGCAACCGTCATCCCTATTCCTCACCTCAACACACATTCCTTAACACTACTGAACATTCCGAACGTTTAGCGAGCTAGCATTGTTTTGCAGCTAATAGTTTAGCCATCACTGGGACGCGCTACTGATTTACAAATGTTTTGTGACATCACAAGCTGAACCGGTTTTAGACGGCAGGACTGAGGAGATAAAACCCGAATCTGTGTATCAGAACCCGTGTAGAAGAGAGAGTCAACTGTGTAAACTTTATGGATTTTTAGAAAATGTGAAAATGAGTGTTTGAGGGTAAAGTAAATAATTGTCCTCTCTCTCTCTCTCTCTCTCTCTCTCAGGTCCATGTACTTCCATGTGCACATCATTAGCATTCTGGCGATGCTCGTGCTGCCAAGCAGACCCAGGAGGCCTGATCTCCATGCTCAGCACTCCAACAGTAACGTGAAGGGAAAATAAATGCCCCGCCGTGTTGTGTGTGCGCGCGTGTGTGTGTGTGAGACTGCAATGGCATGAGAGCTGCACAAAGGACGCTCTGTGTGAGCGACAAAGCGAGCTGGATCGGAGCGTAACCGCCTGCCGTAACGTGTCCTCACTCTCGGTTCATGAACACACACACACACACAAATATCATGGACGATGATGGCGGAACTGCAACTAGCTATCATGAAGACAAGACGGACTCATTAGATCTCTACTAAGTTAATTAATTATGTCGTTGTTAAGTGTTTTTTTTTTTTTTTTTTTTAACCTTTAAACTTGGGGTATTACACAGGTTTGGGACTGGAGTATTAATTTTACATTAAATGTTGCCTAACTTTATTTTATATATAAAGATATACATCATAATATCATCCGAATGTTTTACACACACACACATTTTATATATATTACACTGTATGTGTGTATGTATGTATAACATTGAGTTTGACATATTTGAGTGTTACTTTTTTTTAAAGATGTTTTTTTTAAATAAAATAAATAAAGCGAGAGTTTATAAATAAACTATTCATTTACTGTTCGTTCGTACTGTTCAGCTCTGTCTAATTTCTGTGTGTTTACACTATAAAAGATTTAAAGGTTAAATGTTAGCTAGCAAATATGCAGAGTTCAATCATTAGCTACTGTAACTTATAGTGTACAAACGTTTGTGCTACAAGAACGGCACTTCTCAGTTTGATTTAAGCCTTTAAACCAGGTCAAAATCTAATGAGAAGAGCAATTTTATCCGAATGAAATGTTGCTAATTTAACATCTTTGATGTAAATGTGGATGTTCTTATCTTTCATCTGCTGAAACTGTGCATTTACAGTGCTGTGAATAGTATTCCCTCTTTTTTTTTTGTTGCATATTTGTCACTTAAATGATTTAGATCAAACTAATGTAAATTTTATACAAAGATAACCCAAGTGAATACTCTAGTCATTTATTAAGGGGAAAAAGCTGTTCACACCTGTCTGGCCCTATGTGATAAAGTAATTGCTACCTAAACCTTTTTTTTTTCCTTTTTTTTTTGACTTGCTGGTGTGAATCGGATTGATTGTCCTGCTGCATAAACCAAGTGCACTTGAGCTTGAGTTCACAAACTGATGGCCGGACATTACCCTTCAGAATTTATGGTTCCAACAATTATAACCAGTCGTCCAGATACTGAAGCTGCAAAGCCCCAGACCATTGCGCTACCACCACCATGTTTAACGGTTAGCTTAATGCCAAATGTAGCAGGACGCAAACCTTCCAAAAAGGTTCAACTTTTGTCTCATCGGTTCACAGAATGTTTGCCCAGGAGTCTCGGAGACAATCAAGATGTTGTTTTGGGAAACGTGAGACAAGTCTTTGTGTTCTTTTTGGTCAGCAGGAACTCTCCTTTGGATGCCATTTTTGCCCCAGTCTCTTCCTTACTGTTGAATCATGAACACTGACCTTCACTAAGTCAAGTGAGGCCTTGAAGTCCTTTAGATGTTGTTCTGGGTTCTTTTATGAGCTCATGGATGAGGCGTCGTTGTGCTCTTGGAGTAAGTTTGGTTGGCCAGTCATTCCCAGGAAGGTTCACCACTGTTCCAAGTTTTCTACATGTGTGTATAACGGCTCTCACCGTGATTCACTGGAGTCCTAAAGCCTTAGAAATGACTGTAACCCTTTACAGACTGATACATGTCAATTTCTTTCTCATCTGGTCTTGAAGATATTAGATAATGGCAGGATGTGTTTCTTTTTACATTTACATGTAGGCATCGACAATCTTATCCAGAGTCCAACTTTTTATTCCAACTGATGTTGAAATAAAAAGTTTCCATCACCAGACAGATGCTTACACTGGTTAGTAGGTTATTAACGTACCTAGGTTACTAAAATACCATCAATCAAACACTGTTGTTGTTTTTTTTCCAATCACATGTGTGTAATCAAATTTTAAAGACTGCATTTTGTATTTGTTGGGGTTATCTTTGTGTAATATAAAAATTTAGATTATAGTAATTGTGACAAAAATGCAAATAAAAAGGAAAAAAAAGAAATCACGTAGAGTCAAACACCACAACACCGCATGTCTGGGGGGAAAAGATTAGAGTTTATGTTCCAGCAGCTTGCTAACAGCTAAGTCTTTTCACTAATTAGTTAGCATTAGCACTGTGCATGTGTTTCTTCTTTCACCTAGCAAAAGAAATTCAATGACCTGTTCCACAATATTGACATTTCTTAATATGGTGTACAGTTTTAGCTCAGCAGGCAACAGCAAAAGTAAGTTAGTAAAGCAAAAAATGCAACTGTAGTTGTACAGAATCGAAGTCATTTACAGCCCTTCTGTGGTAAGTGTTGATGTTCGGCATGGTTCTGGCTAGTCATTAGCCAGCATGTATTTCCTGTATTTCCTTGTCACCTAGCAACAGCCTTTTAACCAAACCATTGTGTTGCTACAGCAGATCAGGATTCATTAAAATTGTGTTAGCTATCAATGCTAAGTGAAATTATAGTGCTTTTTTTTCTTTATAATGTATTGTTCTACAAATATATCATCATGTCTGAGGTAAATGTTGATGTTTTGGATAGACTGATGTACTGTTAGCCTTGATCACTGGCTATCTTGTGCTCCTCAGTTTCCCAGTAAAAGCACCACATACACTAAATATTTTTTTAATTAAGTGTTTTCTCTCAATACGTTATCTAAAACATATTCTTGTAATCTTGATGAAATTTAAACCAATTATTATTTGGGCTCTAAGTTACTATAAAAAGTATGGAAGAGCAACGTGATGAAGGCACAAATCCAGCACTGCCTGGAATGTTCCAGAAGAACATTTTGAAAGGTATATGACTGCTGTTGCAAGCCATGAACCTCATGATAAGCATCTCATACAGAAGACCAGGCTACTTCAAGTCATCATGAGGACCATCACAAGAGTCAAAATCTCTCCACAAATCACTCGAGTTCCTTAAATTCCTGGCTAATTTTTTGTCCAGGTCTGTAGTAGTCAATTTCAAACTTCTCCTGCTCTATAGCGCCTTCACATAACCTGCTGAAACAGAGGAGCCAGCAGCATCATGCTACCGGAGGTTTCCTAAAAGAAAAGTATAGAAACCCATTGAGCTCTTCATCATTCCACTGACATTATCCATATTCCTCAGGCTCAAAATTTAGTCTTAAGATGGTCCTACATGTTATGGCACTGATATATCTGTGACTCTTTGAACTTCACCTTCTCCACTACCATTCTCCTCAAAGTCCTTCTCTGGTACATGCAGTTTTCAGCCAAAAAAAAAAAAAGACATGTCGTCTGTCCACTGAATGAATGAAAAAAATGAAATTACTAGTTATAAATCTATGCTTCCTATTGAAGGTTCCGTGAAGGTTTGGACAACATGAATACTTTAGGAGGAGTTGCAGATAGATAGAAGAATCTAGAGAAGTGTTGTGAATGATTCGCAGTCAGGTGATGCAGTGAAATAGAGAAGTTTAATACTGTGTACATGTACAGTATTAAACATGGACTGTACGAACCAGTTTTTCATAACACTGCAGTCATCGGTTATATAAAAAAGTAGGAGTATTTACAATTAGACTTCCTAATTTTCACCATATTCCATTTGCACTTTGATGATGTTCATCCTGTCATAGTGAAATATTAATAAATATTTTTTCAAATAAAAAATATAAAAAATAGTTGTGATGAACAGTACACAGTCACCTTCAACAGTCAATCACTTTATTACAGTAAGTGAAGGTCCACCGTGTGCCCATTAAATGCTAACTTTAGCAAAAAATGTCCATCCTGCTATCAGTCCTTCAATTACAGTGTGGACATGTGGACATTTTGGATTGGTTTAAACAGACTTTTCCCATTAATTTAAATAAATTGTTGAGTAGGGGACAATATAGCTTTATAAATAATCAACATTTTATAATCATTATGTGATGAAAATGTATTTACTCAACTTAGATTTTGACCATGACCTGGATGAATTTCTAACATCAAATTAACATTATAAAGTAGACCTTAAGAAGATAAACGTAACTCTTTTTTTTTTTTTTTTTAAATTATGAAGTCTTAAAGGCACTTTATAGCGATATGTACCCAAACAGGACGTGTAAAAACACGAACAAACTGAGGCAGCAACCAACAATGGCATTATCACAATGTTTAACTAAAAAATAACTATTCGTCTTTAGGTGTAATAATTTACATTTACTTTTATTTGGAAATTCACCTAAAATGTCAGAGGATAATTAGTAAGTAATCTTCAAACCTAACTATGAAGCGATTAACTGTAATACAACAGAAACACGACAGGGGGCAGTACATGCACACACATAAAATCCAAAACAGTTCAAAAGTATTAGAAAAGGGAACTGGACCCTCTGAATGCTCTTGTCGCTTACATCCTGTTTTTGTGGTTTGAGGTTAAATAAAAAATATATATAATTTACTGTAATAGTGTTAAGCACCTTTTTTGTGTTTTTCTCAGTTGGATGCTTCTGCAGCGGTTAACGGGTGGATGTGAGAACCACAAATAAAACTCCAGTGAGATGATTACTGTGGTGTGGTTCAGTAATAAAAGCTGGGAGGAAAGAGAGGACATCTTTATTTATTAATTTATTTATTTTATGCCCTTACCTCTGCATTCATTTACATAAATTTATTTTTATTAATCCCTCTGTCCTGGTCATCGTAAAGCGAACCCGGAGCCGATCCCAGTGGGTGTGAAGTGGGAATACTGGGCGTCCTTGAGCTTTTTTTTTTACAATGTCTGAGCTGTCCATTAATGTGAATAAAGATTTACGATGTTTGCGTTAATGGAACTGAATCGAGTTTTTGTTTCTTGGTGCGTCCACATGAGGAGACGAGTGACCTCTGTGTCTTATCAACGAGGCGATTCCCTGTGAGTGAATCTCTTCTGATTTGACTCACTGAAACAAGAGTCATTTTAAAAAGTGCACAAGGACGAAGGGGAAGTGTGGAAAAATATGAACTGTAGAACCCATTTAAGTTTAGCAGGACAGGATATGACCTCTGTCTATTATTCATGCTTCTCTTCAGGGTCTTTTTTCTCTCCATCACAGACATTAACCACATTACTGTATCCACAAACCTACACTCACATTATCACCTCCTGTAGGTCAAGGAGCAGCTCGGTGGTTAAGAAGTAGGACCACTAATCAGTACGTTACAGGTTCAAACCACAGCACCACCGATGAGCCTCTTTTCCACCAAAGTCAGTCAGGTGCTAGTTCATGTCTACTGTAGTACTAAGGCCGGTTCAAAGTCAACCGTCTTAAGACATGGCTTTGTTTTTTCCCCCATGGGCTATAGAGTCATGTCATGACATATAAATCACTGTATACGGCCGTGTACCTCGCCAGCAATGCTAGCAGCAACGCTAGAGCCAACAGCAATGCTAGTGGCAATGATCGTGGCAATGTTAGCGCTAGTGGCAATAAAGCGGCAGCAAAACAACAACAATGGCGAACTTCAACATGGCTTTGCGAGTAGTTCTCCTGGATTTATCATTCCTAGAAAGCATTTGAGCTGCCCATTGCATATTGAGTCCATTTTTTAAGATGTCGCTCGTGATAATTTAGTTAGATGTGATAATCCCGGACCCCAGTCTCTGACTTAAGCGGTTCTTTGTTCTGACCCGGTTTAGGAGGGGTTGCCACTTAAGACCCTTAACCCTCAACTGCTCAGATGTAAAATGAGATAAAATATAAGTGGCTCTGGATGAGGGTGTCTGCTGAATGGCATACATTTACAGTAAATGTGAAAAGTTTCAGGACTTTGTACCAGTTTTTTTCCCCAAGCCATCAGAACACTCAATATTCAAGGACAGGACTGACACACACACACACACACACACACACACACACACACACACACACACACACCACAAAACACTCATTTTTGCACACTACTCACTACAGTCATTCTTTACTCATTCTTGCATGTTTACACTCATTTATTATTCCACTGTAATCTCCTTTTGCACTTTATTTCTCACTAGAGTTGCACAGACCCTCAGCACCGCTCTGCTCTGCACCGTGCACGCTCTTCTGTTCTGTTCTGTTCTGTTCTGCACCGTGCACGCTCTTCTGTTCTGTTCTGTTCTGTTCTGTTCTGTTCTGTTCGTAGTCGTAACTCTACTGTGTCTTGCACTGGTTAAACACATTTGCACACATGCACCTGACGTAGTCCTGTGCTAGTATAATGTGCAGACTTGTGTAGTTGTGTTGTTTTATGTAGCACCATGGTTGTGTTTCACTGTACCAGAGAAGTATTGAGAAGTGTCAGGGTGAAGTTACACCAGACACGAATGTGAAATAGTTCTTGATTAAACTCACCCCTAACATTTAACTTCCTCTTTTATGTAACACAAAATAAGTGAGATGACGAGAGCGATAGAGAGAGAGCGAGAGAGAGAGACAGACAGACAGACAGACTGAGTGGGCGGGCGGGATGATAAAAGTGTAGCGAGAGAGGGGAAGTGACAGAGACACCCTCAAGCTTGTAAACTGCAGAGTTCCAGCGCAGAGAGAAACAACTTCAAACACCGAACGCGATACTTTTGTATTGTTTTTTTTTTATTTAAAAACTTTTTTGTTTTACAAAAGTGAAATCTTTTAGCAATGACTTGTACTGAAGACCAGTTTGAACACAACAATATCTGCTGTGATAAATGTCCAAAAGGTGAGTCTTGAACATTACAGATCAGAAGATTACAAGATAGTTTAATGTTCATATTCTGCGTTATGAATTAAGTACAACACGTTTATGTAATTCTTATAATTTATGTGTATAAAACTAATTTATAAATGATCAGACTAAAACTCTCCAAACTGTACGTTTTCTGTTTGGGACACAGATGTAACTTTGACACGAGTTACTGTTTTAATTTAAAAAATAAATCACTTTGGTTAAAACAAACAAAAGAAATTTAAATAAATAAATACATTTAATTACAGAGAGGTGATACTTGTATGCAAGTCCTACACTGTGTGTGTATGTGTGTGTGTAGCGTGATTATTAATCTTATTTATGGAATTGCTGGAATTTATTTTTTTTATTCGTGTCTCTTCATGTTTCCAGTGGGACATTTTCAAAAGTTTTTACTTTGTAAAGCTTAAAAAAAATATGTATTTATTTTTGGTGGGGGAGAAAGGTGTGTTGTGAAGATTTAAAAAAAAATAAATAAAAAAAATAAATAAATAAAAACTTAATCTGTCAAGAAAGTATCTTTCACAATAAAGCCACATTGTAATATAATCAAAAATAATCTTTTTATAGTATAGTAAAAAAAAAAAAGAAAAAAAAAAGTGTTTATCTGTGTTTGTGTGTTTCAGGGAAATATGTTTCATCGCATTGTACACAAAGTTCACAAACGCAGTGTACAACATGTCATAATGGCCACTACACCAAGAATAAGAATTATGTGGAATCGTGTTTAAAATGCAGATCCAAATGTAACTCTGGTAAGTTTTACCAACAAAAGCCAGACGACACTGAAACACAAGATGGATCTCAACACCATCAGACAACAACTGCCTTTACCACATATCAACCTACCTCACTGAACCCTCATCAGACACTAGCATGCTTCACCAAACACCATCAGACACCAGCATGCTTCACCAAACACCATCAGACACCATCATGCTTCACTAAACACCACCAGACACCAACATGCTTCACCAGACACCTCAAGACATCATCAGACACCAACATGCTTCACCAGACACCAGCAGACACCATCATGCTTCACCGAACACCCTCAGACACCAATATGCTTCATCAAACACCTTCAGACACCAACATGCTTCACCGAACACCTCAAGACATCATCAGACACCAACATGCTACACCGAACACCATCAGACACCAACATGCTACACCAGACACCTCAAGACATCATCAGACACCAACATGCTTCACCAGACACCCTCAGACACCAATATGCTTCAACAAACACCATCAGACACCAACATGCTTCACCAGACACCATCAAACACCATCAGACACCAACATGCTTCATCAAACACCATCAGACACCAACATGCTTCACCAAACATCACCAAACACCATCAGACACCAACATGCTTCACCACACCATCAAACATCATCAGACACCAACACACTTCACTAGACACCATCAGAAAGAGAAAATAATTTCCTGTCATTCATGATGAATTGAAAAAATATTTTACAAGGCTAAAATATTTAAAATATTACTTAGTATTTATAAATACTAAAAGTTATTAAAAGCTAAATATTTATTATTCACTTGTTTGTGTGTGTGTGTGTGTGTGTGTGTGTGTGTGTGTGTGTGTGTGTCTGACTTCTTGTAGATAGTCAAGTGGAAACGACGGCCTGTACAGAAGAAAGTGACCGAACATGTGGGTGTAAAAAGGGCTTCTACTGTACCATCAAAGGGGTAAAATCTGGAGATCACTGTGAGAAATGTGAGGCATTCAAACTCTGCCCAGAAGGACATGGAGTTTCTGTTCCACGTGAGTTTAAACACACACACACACACACACACACACACACACACACACACACACACACACACACACACACACACACACAC
>JAQMYI010000034.1:926262-936578 GCA_030014275.1 Clariallabes melas | reverse complement strand
GTGTGTGTGTGTGTGTGTGTGTGTGTGTGTGTGTGTGTGTGTGTGTGTGTGTGTGTGTGTGTGTGTGTGTAAGATGACTCGCTGACTCACTTCAGAGAAATATAGAGGGTAAAGAAGCATCTGGAAGACTAAAGTGTACTGAGGTGTGAAATACAGCCATATCACGCTCTCACACACCTGACACACACACACACACACTTTACCTGTCACATCAATATTCCAGCACACTCCGCTTTACCTCCTGAACCCAGTCATGTGTGTATGTGAGATGTGTATGTGAGATGTGTGTGTGAGATGTGTGTGTGTGTGTGTGTGTGTAAGCTGCGTCCTCTTATCTCCTGATCCCTGACTGTGTATTTGTACGTGCACTTCAGCGGGTGTGAGGCGAGTGTGTTCTTACCCGAGCCCGGCCAGGTCCGACACCAGGTTCCCGAGAGCAGCAGCTGGGAAAAGAGAAGCAGAAGCAGAAGAAGAGAAGAAGAAGAAGAGAGATCATCTCAACACTGAGGAACATTTCAACACCGACCTCTTAAGTGTCCCTGCTTCTTTACTCCCCCACCCCCCCTCTTTCATCTGTTCTTTTCCTCTTTTTTCTTGATCTCCTTTGTATCTTCAAAGTGATTCGCTCGAATATTTGCCTGAAATTAGGTTATTATTATGTAATAACTTTCACTACGCTGAATCTGAACCAAAACAAACATACCTTGACCTACAGTATGTGTAATGGATTGCGGGTGTTTTGTGAGTTAACATAAACCTGACAAATGGAACCACGTCTCATCCGAGACCCACGTGATGTCCGTTACTCCGACAGTACCGACAGTACCGGACTCTTTTCTCCATATCACTTGCTTCGAGCTCCTGAACGACGACACACATGCGATCTTGCCCGTTTCGCAGCCCTCTGAGATGTTCAGTAAGACCTTCCAGTCTCCTGTGCGACTGCTGCAGACAAAGTTCCATGTCACCGATTGTGTCCTGCCACACTTTCAGACGGCCTCCACCGTGAGATGGGATCAATGATCCGGTGGTTTCCGGTTCCCGTACCATCGTCTGAACAACACTCTTCGAGGTGACCATCAGGAACATCACGCTTCTTAATAAATTCACTCTGACATCGCTTCGCCTCTCTGCCCGTTACAGTAGACCACCATTCTCCTGATGAGACGAAGAGTGACTGAGTGAAGGTGTACGGCGTTAAGCGGCGCGATCGCGTCTGGCGCCCCTACCTTATCGGTCCGACTCGGGGGCCATTTATTTTAGTCCCGGAATGTTCGACGCTCTGTATACTGAGGAGCAGATTGTTTTGCTGTTTCGCTCTGATTGCTCTGTCCTGGCGAAAGTTATTACAGAATATCCGGGCCTCTTTCGAGTGAATCACCCTGTACATTACATTGTCTTTCTTTCTTTCCTTTATTAACGTCCATCCTCTCCTTCTCCATTTCCTGCCTGTTTTTCCTTCCTTCCCTCCTTGTTTGACTTTATTTCCTCTTTTCTTTATTCCCCTTTTCATTATTCTTTATTCATCCTTCCGCTTTATAACGACCCTTCACTTGTTTTTTTTATTCTTTTTCTCTTTTCCTTCCATCCTTCCTTTTCCATTCTTGATCTTCCTTATCTTTCGCCTCACCTGTCTCCTCCTTTCTTTTCTTTCTTTCCTCTTCTCTTTCATTCATTCCTCTCCTAACTGCTGTCCTTACTTTCCTCCAATTCTTCCTTCCTCTGTGATGTCATCAGTGTGCGCCTCCTGCTCCTCCCCCCTGCGCTCTTTTCGCTTCAGTGCCAGATAAAATGTCACCCTCTCCCCAGACAGAAGAGCAACGTCGTCACTCTGTACTTAGTTTTACTTCTCATCAGGGAAATCTGTTTATTCACCGTGAGACCGGCCGTGTCGAGCTGCAGTCTGAGGTCCCTCCTTCATCACGACCTTCATCATCAACACGCAGATGAACGACTAGTTTAGTGTGACGAGACCGAGAAAGTTTTACATTTACCATAAATAATTAAAAGGTTATGAATTTTGGAGATACATTTTTTCAGATTTCCACCTGCTAACGCCTGTCCTAGCGTATATCATGCTACTGAGCTACTGTTGCAGAATTCTGTCTCCTTCCCTCGTCATCTCCATCGCTCTTCATCACGTCTCTGTATTTTCTCCAGGCGGTGCTCGTCCAGGGTGTGATGAAGTGACTCACAATCTTGCAGCAGGGAATTATGGGAATGGAAACTCATCTGGCCAATCAGTTATCAGCCATCGATCGAGGTGTCAGAGCAGCGCACGGCCTCTCGGGTCGTTATCGAGTCGTGACGCCGCGCTGAAGAGCAGCCGGGGACGAAATTACCGGAGAGGAGCTCTGTCGGCTCCTGAGATAAGAATAAAAACCGACAGTGTGGTGTGTGTCGAGTCGTGTCGCAGATTAACGACAAATGAGAAAACTACAAGTAGGAGGAACGGAGAGAATGAAGAAAAAGAGAGAGAGCTGTTGAGAAGGAATCCAAACCGTCGCCAAAACCGGAGGTTCATCAGAGTTCAGCGTGTAGAGATCAGATATCACTAAAAAACCTCATTAAAAAAGAACTCATTAAAGAAAAAGCTCCATCGCTCAGGTCTCTGTGCGTCTGTCAGTCGGCCGGGAGTCTCAGAGATGACCTCACAGCTCGCTCGGTCGCCTGTTCTGCTCTTGGAGAACCGGATTAGATTTAATGAACCTCACTGTCTTCATGCTGATTCAGGAATCTTGTGCATCAGACCATAATAATCAATAACAGGAAGCCAGACCCTGGAACACAGTCATGTCATTACCGAGAACCCTGATGAAACACTCCTAAACTGGACGGTGACTTCAGACTCCATCTTGGATCTTGTAGGACGTATCGTTTGTGGGACTCGGTGATTATTTGAAGCCTCAGTGTTTCCTCTAGAAAATGTTCCAGACACAGTGTGAGGAGAGCAATGGAGGATCTGCTCCACAAGACTGTTCGGTTGAATCTGCTTCCCTGAGAGAGCCGTGCTGATGAGGACAGGCCACGCCCTTTTATTCTATAATTGGATTTCCAGTTGCCGAGAACAAAATACTGTATTTTTGCGACTTATTTATAAGACATGCTTCGCTACATTTACAAAACCATGTGTATTTTAAAAAACAAACAAAAAAGGATTTCTGTGCTTTCCTCCGTCCTCATTTCACATTACGTTTATAAAATGTAAGTGATGATCATCAGGATCGTCCTGTTCGACTGGTTCACACTGAGGGAGGAAACTTTGAATATCAAGTGAAGATCTGTAATTGTCATTCTGTAATTCCACACTGCAGCTTTATACCAACCGTATACTCATCATCAATCGTATACTCATCATCAACCGTATACTCATCATCGACCGTATACTCATCATCAACTGTATACTCATCATCAACCATACTCATCATCAACCGTACACTCATCATCAACCGTACTCATCATCAACCGTATACTCATCATCAACCGTATACTCATCATCAACCGTATACTCATTATCGACTGTACGATCCGGTTCTCCACAACACTACCGTCATTAGTTATAGATGAACTGTAGAGTGTAGTGACCGCACCCTGAATACGTTCAGCGAGGTCATCGAGCACAACAAAAAGGGAGTGCCACCTTGTGGTGTTACTTGGTATTACCGTGCGGTCCAGCGGTGGCTGCAGTGAGAGCCGCGGCCCTGCACGTTTTCCATTTATCCCCCTGAACTACTCACTGCTGATTCCCTGGATTCCCTCTCCACCCTCATATGAGGTGGTATCCTACAGCTTCTGATTGACAGAACACGCCTGATCCAGGGAATCAGCAGTGAGTAACTGGAACATTTGCAGGGCTGCAGCTCTCGAGGACCAGCGTTGGCCACGCCTAGTGTAGTCACGGTAATAAACTTCTGAGTGTTACAGTCTATCAGGTGGTATTAGATTTAAAGTAAACGGCCTGTCGTGTCACGTTGGTATGGAAGGTCTCCTGCTGGCATGGCAAAGGTTTAGATTGGGATGGTGGGAGTCTCGTTGGACTGGGCGGGGTCTTGTTTGGATGACGGCGGGTCTCATTGGGATGGCGTCCATCTCGAATGTACTATTGAGGGGAAGCACTGAGACTTGCTCTTTGCTGCAGACTCTTGAGATCATGAGACTTGTTCTAGACACGGACCTGTGATGATGATGAGAATCTAAGGATGCTTGGACCCGTACATGAGCTCACCCGACTCGTTCTTTAACTCAGAACCCAGTTTATGAGATTCCCTCTTCCACTCAGAGCTACTGTTTCACCTGAGCTCACAAAACCTCCTACTGTGGACGAGGTGCAGGAGGACTTTGAGGACTTAACACTGTTTCAAACTGAAAGACCCAGAGGAGAAGAAAATCACGGGCATGTTCCAGTGCTCTCTTTCAGTCAGTTTCCCCAAACTACTTCCTGCTGGAGGGAACACACACACACACACACACACACACACTCTGTGTCAAGCTGTTTATCGCTTAAACTCTTCGTTCCTGGACAAAATGCCTGAAAGTGTCTCTGACAGTCTGACGATGTGATCCTCCTGATGTCTCGCTCAGGACCTCGTCATCGGCTACAATCCAACAAAAAGTTCACTAAGGTGCTAAAATATTTAAATCTCTGCTTTCTGATTGGGTCTCGTAGGACAGACTGCTCCGTTTATGGATTTCAACACACGATAACTAGCCTGCTGATTAGCCTGACCGCAAACTGAACTACAGTGTTCTTTATGATGAGGGTCCACACACACCCACACACGCCTACACACACCCAGACACGGGGAATATTAGACTCGGAACACAGATTCTAGTTTAAAAATAAACAAACAAACAAACAAACGAGAAGCACACGTAATTACAGGTTTTGTTTTTCCCCAAACTCAGGATTAATCCTGTCTGACTTCCTCCAGGAGATCCACACTTCTCTTAAACACACAACCATCTGCTCAGCTTTTGAAGAAATCTCACACACACACACACACACACACACTGTATTCTGTTTGTTTCTCTGGCACAGAAACGGCTCCACAGCAGATTTAGCTTGAACTTCCTCTCGAGGTTTTCCGCAGTCGGGAAACATCTCCACTCATCTCACTACAGCAAAGACACACACACACACACACACACACACACACTCGAGCTTCTCGTCTCACACACACACTACAGCAGGGCTTGTTCTTGTTCACCATCAGCGCTCACCAAGGAAGTCCTTTGAACATTTATTTGCTCTCCCTCTGTGTGTCTTTAAAAAAAATTTTTTATTAACTAGTGTTTATTATTTATGGAGCATTTTATTTACAGTACAGGCATTTGTGTTTGTCTTTATTACAGCTGAGTGTTTTGTTTTCATACTACATTTACATTTCACTGAGGATTTTATCATTTCATACTTTTTTTTTGTTTGTTTTTTTGTTGTTGTTGTTTATTACAGACGAAACGCTCACAGCATACTCACCACTATTAATAAAACACTGTATCAGTATCTCATCCACATCTTTGTCATTATTGTGGGTCATTTTTATTCCCCAAGCACAGTCACACACAAACACACACACCTGTTCAAGTCAAACCAGGACTTGTGATGAAACTCCTGAAGATGTAAAAGTGATTGACAGTTACAGCTCAGTCCGGTGATGAGACTCTCAGCCTCAGAACGTTTTGGAGACGGCCGTACGTGTGTGTACAGTGTGTACAGTGTGTAGGTGTGAGGTGGAGCTCGGAGCTCACTGCAGTCGCTCACGTGAACATTCAGAGAGTGGAACGCCTGATCACTGAACATCGACATCTCCGACTTGCAGAAGAGACGCATCTGTGTGTGTGTGAACTGTACACACACTCATTCACCAACACCACTCACACACTACAGGAACTGGGCTGGGAGTTATCGCCACGCCCCCATGCAGTCCTGACCTCACACCACCACATTTACACATGCTCGGGAAATTAAAGGAGTTCCTGGGAGGCCGGTGTTTCAAATGTGAATCAGACAGACAGTCCGATCGTGTCTCTGGTGTACTGAGAGAACTTTCTACCCTCATGGTGTCCAAACTCTAGTGACACACTGTGATAAGTGCATTAGTGTATCAGGGGATTATATAGAGACATAAAGGGAGTGTTTACTCTCAGGACTGTGTTCTGTTATTCTGTACAATCACAAGTCCCACTTTGACTCGAACACCTGTAGTGTTGCATCAAGTTTTACCTTAATTATACACCAGACCAGAAGTTTGTAGAAATATGGTTTTCTTTCTAAAACCCAGACATGAAGTCAGACTGTCCAGGACTGTTTGTCCATTTATGCACATCCATGTTTTTTAACCCACTGAAAAAAATAAAAGAGTACAAAATGTTTCAGGAACGTTCTGCAGACTGAGTTCACACTAAGCGATGACAAAAACTAAAATTCTGTGTAATAAATATGAAACATGAATAGAATGGGAAACTTTTTCTCCTTGGCTGCTCAGCTGAGAAGTTTCACATGTAGAAAACAAACCACAACCACAGAGGAAGTGATGGAGGTGGATCTCTGAACATCGACTACAATACCTAGAAGGTTAACTACACAGAACACCATAACTATTGGAACACTTCATGGAAATGGCACAAGTTATAATAAGTACAAATTCTGACCTTTCACAAACATAAACACAGTTTGGTGTCCTTGTAATTCTCTCTCTCTTTATTTATCTTAGTTTGTTTTCTAATATAAGATTTTATGGCAATTTCATTATTTCATACATAAACACACTGATGTTTTTTCTACAAATTTACTGCCAATAAGACATCTGTTAGGTGCATAAGTATTCACCCCCACAAGTTCAATACTCTGTCGATTAACAACATAATAACAAAAACTAACTAGCTAACTAAGAAAGCTAATTAGCTGCCTAGCTGAGACAGGACAGATTTTAAATTAAACAGAGAACCAGCTACGTTTTTATTCAAAAGCTACAACATAAAGTCCACATGCAAATGTGCAAACAGGAGCAACAGAGTGACAACATGACAACATGACATTACAACACTGTGGTAATGAGGTGATGAGTTGGGGTCGTGGGAGGAGAAACAGTAAACAGTAAACGTTCCTTGTACTGTAAGTAGCAGCAAAGATAAAAATAGTTTGTGCAAATTAACAGTTGATGAATATTGTGGAAAAGAGCATTTACAGGTCGGTGTGTACGATAGTTGGTAAATCAGTCCAGTCTCAATGTTTTGAGGTAGTCGAGTTAATCTGAGGGATAATTTGTGTTTGCGTGTGTGTGTGTGTGTGTGTTTTATATGTCCAGTCTGAATGTGAGGCCAAATGCATCGGTACCATTTTCCAGATGGCAGGAGTGTGAAGAGTGTGTGAGAGGGGTATGTGCGTGTGTGTGTGTGTGTGTGTGTGCGTGTGTGTGTGCGTGCATGTGTGTGTGTGTGTGTGTGTGAGAGGAGTGTGTCCGATCAGCCACAATGCTGGTGTCTTTGCGGATGTAGCGTGTGGTGTAAATGTCTTCAATAGATGGAAGAGAGACCCTGCTGATCTTCTCTGCTGTCCTCACTATCTGCTGTAGGGTCTTGCGGTCCAAGATGGCACAATTCTCAAACCAGACAGTGATGCAGCCACTCAGGAGGCTCTCGTTAGTCCACTATACAAGGTGGTCGAACCTGGGCCTTCCTCAGCCTTCTCAGGAAACTGAAACATGTTGTACTTATTAATAAATTGTATGTTTTGTGGCCCAACATATCCAAATATACAAAGAAAAGGGCAGCGTCTCCATCTTGCGCAGGCAGCTGTTTGAAGTCAGGCGGTGGCATTTCTCACACTACACTGCGGTGTATTTTGACTGTCTTAGACTCAAATGGGCTAAATGCTGTACATGTAAATTTTTCTGTAAAATGATATTTATGTGGAACGTGTCGATGTGTCACGTTTATGTTCGTCCCCAATATCAAAAACAGTGAAAATGATACTTTGCCCCAAAAAGCCTGAATCATCAAATGTGTGGAACAATGAGACAATACTGAATTATTAATTATAAAGACAGAAAAGACAAACTGTTATCAACACCAGGGGGCGCCGTCATACAGCGACTCAGATAAAAATGCAGTGTCAGTTAAATAAAGAATAAATAATTCCATATTTTGCGCTTTAAAAATTTTATATTTCATGAAAATGTTCATTTGGTTTTCTGAGTTGAAATCCTTCATGGTTTTGCTGTTAAACCGGTGTTGTTTTTAAGGCCCACTGGGTCCTCGGAGCTACACAACACGTACTGTATATATAGAAGCCTGTTGTTACATTTTATTTATTTATTTTTCCTTTGTTTTACCAGGGTAGTCACAGTGAGACAGTAGTCACTTTTGCAAGTGAGTCCTGGCCAAGAAAAGGCAGCACATAACTAACAATATACACTAAAACAACATAACTACAACACACACAACATAACCACTAGCGACATATAAAATAACAAAATAACACAATAGACAACAAATACCACAAATACACACAATCAAAATACAAAACAATCACAAAAATGGACTTTAGACAAAAAAACATTAAATAAACAACATATAAAAACATACGTACAATAAATATAAAAACACAAAAACAATCACAAAAATAAACAAATTATAAAAAGAACCTAAAAACACTCGTATTGATAATTTAGAATATCAGCAACGCGTAGCTTAAAATCAAAAAGTGGAATGAACATGTTAAGTTTTAACTGTTTCTGAAGTTCATTCCAAGTTGAAGGGGCATTATAATGAAAAGCTATTTTACCAAATTTGATTCTAACCATAGGCACATTAAAAAGAATGACACTATTTGACCTAAGATTATATCTATTATTTATAGACAACGAAAAAACAGATAAGTATGATGGTAACAGACCAACAACTGCTTTATAAATGAAAATGAACCAATGAAGCTGCCTGCGTACCGTCAGTGGGTGCCAACCAGATAAGCTATACAGGTTACAATGGTGTGTAGAATATTTAGCACCAGTTATAAAACATAGTGCATGAACAGAGTCCAGTGAACACAGTACAGATTTTGAAGCATGCATATAAAGAATATCACCATAGTCAACAACAGATAAAAATGTGGCTGCAACCAGTTCTTTTCTTGTTTTAAGATTAAAACAACCCTTATTTCTATAATAAAAACCTAATTTTACTTACCTAAGTTTTTGCAACAACCTAACAACATGGGAATTAAAAGAAAGCTGATAAAAGCTAATCTAATAAAATAACCTAGATATTTGTAACTTGACACCCTCTCTATTTCTTGTCCCTGTAAAGTGCTAATTTGAGGCAGCGACTGAGTGTAAGAATTTGTAAACAACATATATTTGGTTTTATTAGAATTCAATACCAGTTTTAATTTAAGTACATTTTCTTGTACTCTTGTAAACCCCTCTGGAAGTTTTATCATTGCCTCAAAAGGAGACAGGGCAGAACAATAGACAATGGTGTCATCTGCATAGAGGTGCATATTAGCATTATTTACATGGGCAAACCGTCATTTATGTATATAGTATATACATACATACATACATACATACATACACACATACATACATACATACACACACACACACATTAACGGAGAGACCGTTTTAAAAACCGTTTAAAAATTAGCAAGGAACATCGCTAGTCACTCTCGCATGAGCGCATACTAATGGGATCACTGCTGTAAAGTAAAACAACAACAACAAAAAACAAATTAATCAGCTCCTCACCTTTGAAAACAGTGTTTGTAGCCGAGAGGAGGGGGAGCTGTAAAGCCAAGAGAGAGTGTGCGTGTGTGTGTGTGTGCATAAGGCAGAGAGTGTGTGTGTTTGGAAACCTGAGAGGGGGCTGTAAAAGCGTGTTTGTGTGTGTGTGTGTGCTCATTCACTTACACCAACACACACACATGCGTAATACATGATACTCAGTGCTCGTAAACTAAGACAACGCTCGTTTTTCAAGTCAAAATTTATTAAAAATCTTTGCTCGTCTTGCGCGTTACACCTAATCCGAGGTTCCACTGTATATGTATATATATATGTGCATGTGTGTGTGTGTGTGTGTGTGTGTGTGTGTGTGTGTATGTATGTATGTATGTATGTATGTATATGTGTATATATATATATATATATATAATTTCTCATTTATTTTTTATTTGTATTTATTGTTATTATTATTATTTTTTTTTAATATGTAACTTATTTACTGTTTTTTGCTTTCATTTTTTTTTCGTAATTTCGTTTATATTTCTTAAAATGTTTTATTTTTATCAGTTCCCCTACTTCCCCCAAAAGGCTCAG
>JAQMYI010000034.1:903346-913357 GCA_030014275.1 Clariallabes melas | reverse complement strand
GGGTTTGGGCACTGGCTGGGAATCGAACCCGGGCCTTCCGCATGGCAGGCGAAACACCTACCACTGAGCCACCATTTAATATGGAGCTCTATTAGGATCGACTCACTTCCGGAGCCACTTTTTCCTAGAGGCCATTTGAGGAACTGCACCATCACCTCCTTTATCTTCTGTTTTGGACTCGTGTTTCAGAACCAAACGAGCTACTTATTGCCTCCTGAATTAAACACTGCACCATTCAATCGATGTATGAACCTGGAACGATCTGTACAACCGTTTTAAACTTTCTAATATTACCTGAGAGTGTGTGCACCACCTCCCCCCCGCCCCCTCCTCTTTATATCTCACGTCTCAAACACAGCTCTCGCTTTCGGTCACGGTTAACAGAGAATGGTCTGAAGATCCATCAACGTGTGTTTGACTTAACCATCACTAGACAGGCGTGTACTCAACTACAGCTGGATAGTTTTACAGGAAGAAAAATGTGTTTGAAAGCAGAACCAACTTCACATCTGGTGAAAACTCACTTTTTTTTTGGTTCAATAATTTAATGCAGATTTACTGTGAGGAGGAAAACATTTCCCAACAAAGTGATATTTCTCTGAGCAGCTGCGTCTTTAACACAGTCAGGGTTTCATCTAAGAGAAGGAAAAAAATTATAGTACTAAAGTACTAAAGTACAGTTCTCCAGGTTTTGAGCTCCGTGTCCCTGTTGTCCAGTTTATTGAGTCGGGGTCTGGACACGGCGGGACGACGGTTACTTGTAAATCTTTTGATCAATATTCTGGTCGTACATGTAAATGATGATGACTGATGAGGCTCAGACCTGTGGCGTTCTTCTGAGACTCTCGGGCGGTGTTTCACTAATGGCTTTCTGTTCGTGATGCCAGTCTCGCTGGCTTCACTTCAGCCTTGGCGTCTCTCCATGAGCTCCAGCTCCTCAATCACGGCTTCCTCTGCTTCTGCCCTGACACCGAGCAGATACTTCTCATCCTCATATCTTTTTCTGTCCACAGCCTACAGCATCTGGAAACTAACGGAGCTTTTCTTAGCACGATACAGTTATTTATTGGAGAGAGGAACGGTTTGGTAAACACTGTCTATAGTAGTTATTAACAGAGTGGTGGATGTCCTGTTGGTGTCCTTCACAATGAGCTCTTCGTGTGAAACCTTTGGACATATTGAAACCAAACCGTGTCCAGTGTCCTCAGACCCTCGGAGCAGACACCATGAGGAACGTGATGAACATATCTCAACATGATTTTAAAGACTCACATCTAATCAGGTCGTATCAAATGAACTTAATGACATCGAGCACGCTCGGCTTTCAAATCAACAGAGAACAGCGCAGCACACGGCCACTGGCATTATGGGTAATCCATGACAGAAAGCTATAGGAAGTTCTGACATTACTGCTCGATAACGATAACGATCCACACCGCCCAACCAGCGTCAACACACACACACACACCGTGAGTCATTTCTCAACACTGCTCATTCTCCTGACACACTCCAACCAGCCATCAATCATCCTCACAGTCTGTCTCCTCACGTGATCTACTCTCACTGAAGTGTGTGTGAAGTGTGTGTCTGGAGAAGATGCCTGAAATAGCAGCGAGAACAAAAAAAACAAAAGCCCAGCGCGGGCGTTTATTCACAGCAGACCTGAAACAAAAGCAGTGTGGAGTCCGAGCAGACACACTTCAGAATGAGGAGAGACGTGAATGAGTGAGGCGTCGGAGGATCATAGGAGGAACGTAGGAGGAACGAATCTGTACACGACTGTTATGTGTAATAATATGAAGGCTGGAAACCTCGGGAATAAACAGTGTGTTTTTCATGCTGTTATATCAAAATAAATACTGACCGAGTCTTTTTTTCTTAGTCTTGAAGTTTAACAATAGCTCACAAAAAAATCTAAAAAGCTGATATTTTTTCTGTTAAAGAGAAATCTTACATTTTGACACTGGAGACTCCTTCCATAAGTAAAGTTTTCTAAGGGGTGTGCGGTACCGTCCGAAAACGTCCATAGACTTAACACTGAGACCAACTTTGACGGATTCTAGTGCAGAGCGAGAATTTTGTAAAAATCTCAAATTTACCACAAGTTGTACCCTTGGGGCAGAAGAGGTGCCCAGATTTGCCCCATTGACATATAGTGGTGAAGGCCCCCCCCCACTTGAAACAGGAAGTGCTCACAGTTGCATTTCCTGCTACCATAACGTCCACAGGAACGTTGAAACTGAACCCAACTGTGGATGCCGTAGTCTAGAGACATGGGGGCGGGGTCAATTCACTCAGGCAACCAATCAGTCTCTCAGGATCACTGTGAAGCTGTCACGCCACACCCTAGCAACCACCTTAGCAACTGATCCCATAGACTGTAATTATAAAACCTGAGTTTGTCCCTGGTCATGTGATCTCAGTGCCATGGAAGGGAGGTTGGGCCTAATTAGCATACTAAAAGTACAGGCTGCACAAAACTATTTTCTAAATTATTTTTATAGATAGATGTTCATGACCGAGACTATTACGGTGTCACTCGTCATTTTTATAAATGTTCTTCTTATTTATTGTGTACTTGTTTCGTCTAAATCAATCTTTAACACGCATTACTCAGCATTTCAATGCATATTAAAGACTTTTAGTAGATTTTAATAAAATGTTGCTGCTTAAGACAAATCAGTAATTAAACCTTAGTGAATTTAATTGAAAATCGTGATGAATTGACAGACGACCTTTGATTCACAGCTCGAATAAATAACACGTACAAGACCATATACTCTCTAAATGTTCCAGAACTGAATGATGATCCTCTCAGGGCGTCAGGGTTTATTCCTGAACCAGTCTTATCATTCGCGTGGGCAGATATTGATCCTGAACCACACACACACACACTGCCTTTCTCTGGGAATCACACTTCACCTGACCGTTAGGAGGCTAATAAAGCTGGAGACGAGCACGTGGTGAAATATCTGGACTGCCCTGAGGAGCTCAATTTCAGTCTTCTGCAAATCGTTACCGCGCCAGAAATCCACCCACTTACAGCGCTAATGCTCTTCCTGAACGACTCCACACGCAGCTCGGTGAAGAAGATGCTAGATTAGCAGAGGTTCTTTACACGCCGTTCGCTGTCCGCTTCTCTCGAGCTGCTGAAATGTATTATCTGGATTCTGATTGGTCGAGATCAGAGGGTGGAGGATACTGCAGTAATAATAAACAGATTCATATTTCTTGGTGTTTTTTGAATGTTTATGGAAGGAGTCTCCAGTGTCGGAGGTAAAGCTGCAATCTGAGGTTTTATTCTTCACTTTTACAAAAACGTATAGAGCATGTAGTTCATCCCACCATCAGCACACCTGTACAGGTATCCTGTGACCTGCTGGAAGCTCGGAGGGAGAAAACACGGACAGTCTCGGACACTGGAAACCAACGCTTTAATTAAAGGGCTACTATAATGCAAAAAAAAACATTTCGTTGTCATGTTTCGACATGTAGATGGGTCTCCAGTGTGTGTACAAACAAAACATGTGAGGCAAAAAAAAAAAAAAAGAATTCACTGCTTTTTTTTAACTTGTTTCCATGTTTGTACTAAAAAGAACTAAAACCAGCCAACTGGAATTTTCTCCCGATGTGACCTCATATAAGAAGGGATGGAATTATGCAGTCAACAAAAACGTGTTAAATAACCCAGAATATGTTTTATATTTTCAATTCTTCAAAATATCCATGTTTGGCTTTGATGTCAGCTTTACACACTCTTCCTGTTCACCCTCACGAGGTCGTCACCTGGGATGGTTTTCCAACAATCCTGAAGGAGCTCACGGAGGTGTTGAGTATTTATCAAAGGCCTGCCTTTCCTTCAACTCTCTGGTCCAACTCATCCCAAAACATCTCGACTGGATTTAGATCAGGTGATTGTGGAGGTCAGGTCACCTGATGCAGCGCTCCATCACCCTCCTTCTTGGACAAACAGCTCTTACATAAGCTAGAGGTGTGTTTGTGGTCGTTGTCCTGCTGGAAAACAAATGATGGTCCCAGACGGGGTGGGACGTCGCTGTAGAACACTGTGGTGGTTAAGTCTGCCCTCAGTTTTGACTAAGTCACCAGCAGGGTCACCAGAAAAGCACCCACACACCATCACACTTCCACCTCCTCCATGATTCACTGAGGGAACCATGGAGACACGTTCAGGAACTGTCTGTTCACTCTCTCTACGTCTAACAAAGACACGGCGATAAGGACCACAATATCTCACATTTGGGCTCATCAGACCAAAGGACAGTTTTGCACTGATCTAATGTCCAGTCCTTGTGCAAGTCTCGTCCGCTTGTTGTTCTTTTGAAGTAATGATTTCTTTGCCGCAATTCGAACTTTAAGGCCTGACTCACGCCGTCAGGTATTGTACAAGTATTTATGTGAGCTCTGATCTGAGATGCTGTAAATCAGCCGTTTCTGAGGTTGGGCTTTCAAAAAAAAAAAAAAAAAAAAAACTTATCCTCTGCAGCAGAGGTAGCTCTTGGTCTTCCTTTACTGGAACGGATCTCATGCGAGTTTGATGTTTTCGTGACTGACCTTCATTTCCTAAAGTAATGATGGACTGTCTGTTGTCTTTACTTCCCCGAGTGTGTCTTCCAATGATACAGGTTTGTCCAGTAGCTGCAGTAGCACTAATAGAGCTGTTGAACACTTATTTTCTCTTTTCTACACAATTCCATACTCGTTCCTTCATAGTTTGGACGTCTTTAGTATTAAAGTCTTAAACGTGTGCGCTGAAGGACGAGAGCGAGACGTTCAGCTGCGTTTGCGTTTCCTGTTCCCCTCCTGGGTCTCTCGTCTGAATGGGAACGTTTGATTAAATACAAAGTCAATGTTCGCTTGCGAATAGGAAAATTAGCATTAGAATGAGCTCGTTAAAACTGAAACAATTAAAACTCCGACTCATTCTGGTCCAAGAGACTTTTAATCTGAACGATCAACCACGCTGCCAAAATCAGACCCCGGAGCCTTCTCCACTTTTCCCGCTCTCTCGTCCAATTCTGGTAGTTCTGTCAGGACCGAGGAGGCGTTTTCAGAAATTAATAGCTGGGTTTGAACCCAGTGTCAAAATCCTGTAAATGTTTTCCCTCCAGCAGCTGCTGCAATTATAATTATAATTATAAAACCCAGACGATGTCTCTCACTTTACACTTCGTTTCTGCTCGGCTGAAGTCTATAAACTCAGTGTTTAGTGTTACATTAACAACCCGACAAACTGCAGCAACACTACCTGTAATGAGGCAGAGTTTAAATCACTTGGTGACCCTCGGTGACCCTCAGTGACCCTCGGTGACCCTCTCTGTGCTCCAGATCCAGTAACAAAGCATGTACAGTATGGAGGAGAAAGAAAAATGGATGCAGGTCCAGGATCGAGGTCAAACACTTAATCACTTTCTGATCAAGGGTTCAACACTAGAACTGTTAGAAGAGTGAATAATGTGACAACAAAACGACTTTAACGCGACAACAAATAGTGTAGCTGCTACATACAGAACAATCATCATCATCATCATCATCATCATCATCATGTACAGAAAGCATAAAATTAATGCTGGAAGTGCAATAAGTTCAGAAGAGGCACAAATCATTAACACTTGTGTTCTTACAGTCTTTGGAAAGTGAAATGAATCAGGAGAAGAAGAACAATCCTCTGTACTGACATTTAAATTCCTCCTGTTACTCCCGTCAGTTCATCCGTCTGTCCCTCGGTATTTCACAATAACTTCCTGCTTCAGAGCGTCAAAGTCACCGGGGCAAGCGTTAGAAGATGAAATCAATCACCTGACTCTTTTTTTTTGTCACATTGTTTCCCGTGTTTCCATTTCCGCACGCTGTCATCCGACTCTTTTAGATGAGATTTTAACTGCGGATCATTTGGAAAAGCCCGCGCCGCATGGGGTACAATCTCTCGCTCCGAACCATAAAAGCAAATGAGCTCACATTAAAAAATGGTGTTTATTTAGATAAGTAGTTTGCTCAGAGACGCGCCATTCGTCCACCAGATCCATTAAGATCTCGAGAAGCAAATGAGGGAAGGCTGGACGACTTGAACAAGCTCTGCTCTGATTTATAATCCTTTAACGGCGTTAAGAGTCCAGAAGGTTGGGGTTTAGGAGATGCCACTGGGACTGCAGCTTCACAGTTATGGGTTTAATGGCTCTTAGTAAAAATGTCACTTCCTGTTGGGGTCCAAATTGGTATAATTAAATAATCCTTCTGATCACGATGATAGACTGATCTCTCTTGAGCAGGACATAATCAGAGTGGAAAAGATGGTACCAAATAATGAGAACGTGATTAGATCGCGTCTCCAGAGTGCTGATACGACCCTTACGGAAAACGGTCCGGTTACTGGGGAAGTATGTAGTAAACCCGAGCAGTTAAATATTATCCAGTCATAATAACTTCAATGTTATATTTTAACTTTGTTATAAACCAGTATCCACGAGAGGATTAAAGCTCTTCCATGAAGACGCTCACAAATCAGTAGCATGCAATGGAGATTCAGCGGAACGGTTCACCTGGTATTCACCGGGTCTACACACTAAACAAGCACCTGAGATGTACAGGACGGAATCTGTGTGTGTCTGTCCCACAGGATGCAGTGAGACCTAAAGACCAGACTGATTAAACGCTCTGCTGAAGGGCGTCGGGGGACTCTCTGGTAGAAAAACTCCCTTTAAAAACCATCACACAATCTCAGAAAAGAAACCCGCGCACAGCGAATACACAATCTCACCTGGCACTAAAGAGCTCGCTCCTCCTGGGAGCTGGAGACGTCAACACCAATTTACAAGAAAGATTCCAAAGAGCTGTGTGGTCTCCGAGTTATCCACAGTGTCCCAAGGTTCATCAGACACTGCAGAGTGAGACGCACACAGTGAGACGCACAGAGTGAGACCGCAGGTCTCTCAACACTTAAACTGAAGTGAGCGCAGCGGTAATATCAAAGTACCCGATATTAGTCCCTGACCTAGACATACAGCTTGGTATGAGTGTGGTCTCTAACCGCTCCAGAACTCCAACACAAACCAGAAGGTTGTGAGGTCAAATCCCACAAATGACTGGAACCTTGTGCTCGGCCCCTAAGCAGGAACAGAATACATCATTATTACAGTCAACTAAAACCAACATCCTGACTGTTTTTTTTTTTTCAGTTGAGACATGATTTAAAAATGTTAAATAAACAGCAAAGTTTATAAAAAGCACTGATTTTCATAAAGAGTTGTAAAATTAGATTTTCACGCAACCTTTAAAAAAAACTGCTTGGCAACCTACAGAGTTCTCCGATTTGTCTTCTTTGGGAACCCTAAAATGTTTCCTCCAGAACAGATTTGTATTTCCTGAAAAGAAAGAACAGCTAACTATCTAAACAGTGTTAGAGGAATATTTTAAATGAGTGCAAAATACACGAAAATGTAAAACAGGATTGGTCCTATAATACGGCCCTGGGGGATCCCACTGTGAATTAAACATTATAAAAGTTATACAAGTCAAATTTCTGTACTGTGAGTGCCAGGATTTTGGATTTAGACTGTGTGGAGCGATCTTCACTTCCACCTCCAACAATATTATTCATAGCAGCAAGTTTGGCACACTTTAAAAAAAAAAAAACAATGTATTACTGTGTATCTCTGTTTAACTCTCTCTACATCTGTCTGCACAAATAATCTAAATTAATAACGCTAACATTTGCCTTGCCTCAAACGCGGGCTTCATCCATTATCTTCCCATCTGCTTTACATCCTGCTCGTCTCTGAGGCGCTCAACAATTAAAAGACGATCAGAATTTTTCAGTTTCTGATGTTTGCTAACAGCGACAGGAATGCTAATACCATAAAAAGTCTTCAGGGAGGAGCCTTGACAGGTGCCCTCTATTAAGCTAGAGCAACACTGAACCAGATAATACGCCTGATTTCCGAGCACGAGGCTCATTACAAGCATTTAAAACTTTTCCTAATTGTTGAAGCGACAGGGGACGGGGACGGGGACGCTTAAATGCCATCACTGAAAAAGGTGATGTTCTGCTGTTAATCACATTGGCCTGGAGTCTGCTGTGAATCCTGGGGGGGGGTTGGGATGATGTGTCAAGTCTGAGAATGTTTATTTCTTTGTGAGAGAATGTGCTGAGAAAAGTGAGAGAAAAAGGTCAAAGCTGAAAAAAAGAAAAAACTCAAAACTGAAAAACTCAACTATTATTTCGAGCGAGGACTACCGGAAGAACTTTTTATGGGTCTACAGAGGCTCGTGGGCTTATGCAGGGGTTACGCCCTGATAATCTCATATTTAGATGAAAATACTGTTGAGAAAATGCATTTAATTCTGTACGCTTAAAGTGCTGAGTCTGGAATACTTTAGAGACTCATAAGCTGAACCTAATTATTAACTTCAGTGAAACGTTGCGGTATAATTAAATACATTTTAATTATGATTACAATTATCATTATTCATTATTTTTGCTTTAACCTAAAATTGTGATGGATCATATATTGCACAATTATCATCAAAAACCGTACAGTGTTGAATACGGTGCCACTGAAAAAACAAAAGAGATACAAAAGTCAAAGCAAATGCAAAAACAAAAATAAATCCGTCCTGGAGCACATCGGCTGTACCTCTTCAGCGGCATTTTGTTATTGTTTTATGCTTTACATGTGCTTTGGCTTTTAGACGTGTGTGTGTGTGTGTGTATTTGCGACACAATTCCATAATGTTTATACTGCCACGTTTTTATACACTCTGTCCCTAGGGGGCACCATATTAATAGGACATCTCGATATTAATATACAGCTATAAAATATTCTGGAGAAAATGTTACCCGTGAATAATAATAAGTCATCATATTTATTATTATTATTATTATTATTATTATTGACTCTGCTCAATAGTTTATAGGGAGAATCTTATTAGTAGGGATGAGAATATTTATAAATATCTATATTACAGTTTTTCCAATTTTGTTACAATTTTAAGAGCTTGAACCTTTAAAATAACAAAAAAAGTTTAAAGTTTTATAGCTTATCTTATTGAGCAGCTTCACCACTGAACTGCACACACTCGTGTAAACTAAATGTAGCGCATTTCTTATAACGTTAGTTTTTTCCCCTTAAAACCCCAAGCGCAACAACATTTAAACACTACAAACTAACTTCAAATACAACTTTAAATTAGAATAAACACAAAGCTACAGTGTTACTGAGCAGCGCGTATCTCTGTGACATCATCCACCAGCGTTATTATTATTACTAAACAAACCAGTCAATAATTCACTTCTACCACACGGGCTGGGAATGTGTGAATAGTACAGAGAGCGCCACCTGCAGGATCATAAAGAAACGGTGACGTTTTACCGCCTCAACGTCTCCAAGGTCTTGAGTGCATGTTGAAATGTCAGATGGGCGTGGCTTCTAACACACGTGTTTTGAGACTGGTGTGTGTGTGTGTGTGTCATGAGTGTGTATTGAGACTAATTCCCTCTCAGAGTTCGGGGAAAAAGGAGGCTTTTTAATGAACATGACTTTGGATGATGTCACGTCATAAACGTGTCTCATTAAACTCTATTAGAAATGTAAAAACTAACAAACAAAAAAAACAAAACCCTGATTTTGGAATCTGCGTGGAGATACGATAGATGAATGAGTAACGCCGCGTGTGTGTGAGACTCGCACGTGCTCTTATATAACTCATACTTATAAACTTATATAAACATTTAAAAATACATATTAGTGCATCTCCAGGAGGAGAAACAACACAAACAAGTGCTCGGTGCAGATATTTTAATACACCGTGTGTGTGTGTGTGTGTGTGTGTGTGTGTGTGTGTGTGTGTGTGTGTGTGTGTGTGTGTGGAACCCGCCTTCTTCTCACTGCATCCCACATGTACAGATTCCATCAGAGATACAGTGTGTTTATAACTGTAGCTGCTAAATGTATTTAAATCATGTGTCATGTCCCGTCACGTTCACCAGAGGCACGT
>JAQMYI010000034.1:850252-862299 GCA_030014275.1 Clariallabes melas | reverse complement strand
CACACATACACACACACACACACACACACACACACACACACACACTCACTCACTCCAGGCTGCCGTGTCGCCGGCTGTAATCCACACCCACAGCCGGCCGGTGAAAGTTCGCCCTGTCTATCTGGAGTCTGGTTTCTCCTCGTCTACCTGCCAACACACGGATCTTGTCTCGGTCACCTTTCTTATTTAATAACTAAGATCGAGGAGGAAGCAGGTCCAGACAGAACCAGTCAAATGTAAAACAGATCGTTTTACAGCTCGGTAACTTTTCACACCCGTCTGAGAGTAAAAACGAGGGGATTAGTCTCACTGAGAAGCGAGAGCTGCATCCTGAACGTGCGGAGGAAAAAAACGCTTCAGAGGTAACGAAGCTCTTAACAAGCCTCGGGTTGCCAGAGCTGTCGAAAAAACAGCAAACTTTAAGACGGTGTAATTCTGTCACCGCGTCAGAAGGTTTTCCTCAACAGTCTGGTGTGAACGAGTGTGTGTATGTATATATACACAAATACATGTGTTTGTGTGTGTGTGTGTAAGATAAGTTAGACATTGAGTCGGTGAGCCACTTGGCTTCCTCTTGGAGAGAAATCAGACAGACACCAGATTCTGCGGTCAACCAAAGTGCTGGGTTTAATTGCGTCCTGTGATGTGTGATGGCGCTGAATCCGAGTCGTGACTCCGGCAGGAAGACGCTTGTTTCTGTGGAGACGATATTCTGAACACTGAATGAACTTTTTCCGTTTCTTTTAGGATCTCTGGGGGAAACGAACCTCACATTCTGCAGTTTAGCTGCTTAAAAGGCGCACGGCACCAAAGACACATCGCTGACTCCGTCACGGTGTGTAGCTCCGTCCCTGGACCGCTCGGCCCAATCCTTACGCTAATGTATTCAGGTTTACAAGCACAAATCAAATCCGCCGACCCCCGGTCTAAACTTAGACTCCAGTTGCCGCGTCCCTCCCAGAACGCCCGGTCTTGTCCCGGTCTGCTTCCTATAAATAGACCTGACTTGGTGGATTCTGTGATTAGCAAGGCACCACACCTCTTTTCTGTCTCTCTCTCTCCACAGACTGAGAGACGGACAGGCAGAGAGATCACCCACGCCTTCGTCCCCTTTGATGCGAGTGCCTACAATACGGTCCGGGTGCAAATCATAGGGCTGGAGGAAACTAAAAGACACCCGGCAGTATCGTTGTACACCGTCCGAGCTAGTAATTAGTCGAACGCAAAACCAGTAAACACCACAATCCTGACAGGAATACCAACAAATCCCAGCCCACTTCTAACCCCTCATCTCCTGTTCTACTCCCACCAAAGAGCTGCTGCAAGCTGATTCAAGAAGGAGGTGAAAAGACACACGGCAGCTTTCTTCCCCCATGCCGAAAGAGAGGCCGATGCCAAGACGAGCGCAGAAGAACACTTAGCATGGGAGGGAGACGGCGGGGAGTCAAACGGGCGCCCTTCTGTTTCAGCTCGAACACAAAGCAGCACATTCACGCAAAGAATTTCCTTCCAAAGCAGAAGCCCTGACCGAAGGCCTGCTCTCGTTATCTCCGGCACTTTCGCTGGAAATGAATAACGGCCGATGTTAAGTTCCTCTCTGACCTTTCCGTCATGAATACGGCGCTGATATTTCAGGCACAGCAGCAGGCACGACAGGGGAACGCATACCACGAATAACTAGACGAGAGTCTTTGCCCTCTTTCACTGGGATGCATATAGCGTGGCATCCACTGGCTAGGAGGGCATGCCAAGCCCAAGCCAGTCCTATCAGATGTTTTGGAAAGTATTTTGCAGCTCGGGTTGCTTCACCGGGATTTTCCTGTCAATTTAACACTGACAGAGCGGTTTAAATCCTGAAACCGGGATTAGAAAATGAAATCAGGGGCGGTGAGCCATGTGACAGCAGCTCGGCTCTTCTTCTGCGCTGGCAGAAAGGCTGTAAAAGATCTGTGAAAGATACTGAAGCGTGTTTAAAATCAGCACAACAGTATTAAACCAGAGTCTAGATGGAGATCTAAAACTGAACCCTGGACTCGGTCGGGTGTACGGCAGCTCAGGTCCATAACTATTAATAAACTTTTACGTCTAGCTGTCATCGCCATTCTCGGATCGTTTTTTCAGGCTCCAAATCCAGCACGAGGAACCGCCCGGGAGACAGAGCGTCACACGTGTTCAGGTCGTCAGGGACGCACACAGACTCCTGCAGTAGGTATGCAGGGAATGCGCTGAAGGCTGGAGAACGCGGAGCAGATTGGATGAGAGGAAACGCAGAAGAGTACGGGGTCTCAGGAGGACCGAAGGAGAAACCTAGGAGCGGGTCAGGAGATGATGAACTGACCATGATAAGCTCCATGTGGTAGATCTCGCTTGTGAGGTTTAACGCTGAACATCTGGTGTGAAATGAAAGTTAATAAAAAAAAAAAAAGAAAACATTAACACCATGATGCATAGAGGGGTTTAGAGGATAGGCAAGACGCCATGATATACAGGAGACCAGGAAAAACGTGGAACTGAAACTTTTTATAGAACTGAAACGATTTTATTTAAAGTCATACAAAATAAACACACTAGCAAAATTTAACACTTTGAAAATTTGGTACAATTCTGTAACAAATTTACTTCGTTATTTAGTTTGTTAGTAATTAAAATGTCATTTATTAACGAACGAAACACGCAATTTAATTCAATTATATTAATGTATAGCACTTTTAGCAACGGTCACTGTCTCAAAGAAGCTTTACAGAATAAAAAAAAATATGGATATAAAATAGAAAAATATAAGGACAAAAGCAGCATGAATTATAATAATCAGTTTGTTCCTGATGAGCAAGTCAAAGGTGACGGTGCAGAGAGAAAAACTCCCGGAGACGTCAACGGGACGAAACTTTGAGAGGAACCAGACTCAACAGGCAACCCGACCTCATTTCGGTGATGTCATGACCATATATCAGTCTCTGCTTTATCTGTGTGCTCTGATGCTGAAGGTTCAAGATAACGGAAAAGATCTTTAAGTTAATATAAACTCCACTTTCTTTGTTGGAGACTCGAGTACAAAACAGTTCATTAAACGTTACGGAATGTCCGTCAAACAACCCACTTCCTGTCATCACTTTCATCTTAGCATTTCTAACAAGCTAACACGTTCTCTCGCTATTCCATTTTCTACAGAACACCTTGAGGAATGCTGTCAGTCTTGGGCGTCCCTCAGGGGTCAGTACTGGGCTGTTCCGGAAACATGCGCGTGTGTACGTGTGTGTGTGTGTGTTCTCCAGGTAATAAGGTCATAGTGATAATTGTGTTAAGTGCATGGAACTGTTGAAGATCACACAGCAGCTACTCTATTGTAATGAGGAGACTTTTAGAAATTAAGATTTAGCTACGAGAGACGGTAACTATGAGATCATTTCTCCTTGGAACCAAACTCTCGGTGGACTTTTACTCCACCTTTAGTTCGAAGAAATGCAAGAAGACACATGATATTACTTTCAATCCTAATTGTTTTTTTTTTTTTAAACAAACATCAAAACATCCTGGATGTTTCTATTAATTACTAGTTTATTAATGATGTTCTGAAAAGCAATACGCTTATTATGGATTTATAAGAAATTTTTTGGGCTTATTTTAAAAAAAAAAAAAACATACTGTAGCTAAATCTATACGCAATATTTAATTGTTTTCTATAATGAGATACAGTAGGAAAAAAATAACATGTATACACTTTTTTTGCTTGTTTTAGGCTACATAACATTGTGTACTACAGAATTAAAAACTTCCCTTTATAAATAAATAAATACTACAAATCTCTCAAAACATTCATATGACGAATGCTTGTTTTTAGTCTAGTGCTAAATCTAGTGTCTAGTCTAGTGATGAAGTCTTTGTCTTTTTGTTTGTGAACGATTTGCTCGGCAGAGATTAGCTTCCCGTCTTATCCCGTACATTCGTGCCCTCGAGGCCGAGCTCTTCCTGAGATTATTACCCTGAAATGCTGAACAAAGCCGCAGCAGAATCGTTAAACTCGATGGTGTAGCCTAAATTACTTTATCTCAAGGACAAAAACACACAGTGTACGTCTTATCGGAGCACTTCCTGCGCACGCCTCATTACATACAGGAGGACGAAATGACCCGAGAGGGACGTCCAATACGAGCGCCGCGGCCCGATCCGGCATAAATTTAAATAAAATCTTACGTTTCAATAATAAAGTTGAGCGGATTTGCCTCAGCTGGACGATAACCGGGAACGGAGGGAAACGTTTAAAAGTGAAATCGGACCAGTTCTTGGTCTGGGATCCTGGAGTTTAGCTGCACAGATGTTCCCAATTTCTGAGAAACCAAAACCGCTGAGATAACGACTCAGTGGGGCAGTTATTAGTAGGATAATTAGAGGCAGAGACGCAGGACCGTGCTGATTACTGCCCCGCGGATACAGCTGTGCACAAACTCCTCCACCACGGCTGCTGCAGGTTTGCTAAAACCCCAGTGTGGAGGTTAGAGTCGCCCCGTTCTCCCGGGCCCCGTCCTCCCGGGCCCCGTCCTCCAGGTCCTGACCAGCCTGAGCGGCTTTAACGACATCGACACGTGAGTCAGAGGCTCTAATGAGGAGAAACCTCCAGGTATATAAAGTGAGAAGGCTCTGTTTTGAAATTAATTGTTTTTTCCCTTCGCTGCAGAAGGCGCTCACTTTACCCCTGCGGGTCAGCGAGAGCCACATGGCGCAGATTTCAGGAACGCAGCTGGTGTAATGAGGGTGTAATTTTAGGGTTGAGGATGCCGGCGTGGAGCTGCTCGTCTCGCTGACCTCACACTTATTTTAATCGCTTTATCCAGAAGCACGAACCGAACATCTGTTCATCCATTCACGCCACCGGTTTTCACCAGTACGTCTATCCGCGGCATCTGTCTGTCTGAGTATCAGTCTATCTGTCTGTCTGGATGCCTTTAGGTCTTGTCTCTCTGTCTGTCTGTCCATGTGTCCCTCCGTCTGTTCTCTCCTGAATGACGTCGTCTGTCTGACTTTTTTCTTCCTTCTATTTATCCACCCGTCAGGTCTGCTCATGCCACACATACCTGAAATTGCAATTAGCATTTAATTGCTCACAAGTGGCCTCAAACACACTACACACACACATATACACACACGCTCTTTACATGAATGTGAGTGATGTAGTCGGAGCTGGCGTGACGCGAGGGTGGGGCCGTGCCGGGGTGGCCCACACGTCAGCTCTTTAATTAGCCTCTGGTTCAGACCGCAGCGTGCAGCAGAGACAGCTGGAGCGCCGCCTGACTGCCACCCAGACAGGTGCTGATCCAGAGTCGAGTCGGGTCGAGTCGAGTGAAGCCGCTGCAGTACGGCCATTATTTCAGATGAAACGCTGCCTTTTGTCTTTCTGAAGGTTCTTCATTCCTTTTCCTTTTTCTTTTTTTAAAATTCTGACGTATTTATGGAAGTTGAAGTGGATATTTGGGAGTTTGGGGACACGAGTTCACATTTAACATGCTGCTCTTTTAGAAATTTATTGAACTTTACACCTGCACGTCAGCGTGGGTGTGTCACGTCAATTACACTCCATTTATAGAATGTATTCCGTGTGTTATGGTACTAAAAATATAAAGGGTTTGGTCACAAGTTTATTTTAAGCATTTATTTTCTACATTCTAGAACAATACTGGATGTTTCGGTGTTGGGTAACTGTGTAACAACAAAACAACAGTCAGTGGTTACTTTAAGACATGAAGGTCAGATGTTTTGGAACGGTTCTTATAAGAACAGTATTATAATCGAGTGTGTTTGTGAAACCCATCGAGCTCCATGATGATGAAACTGTCCCTCATGAAGACCTTCCCAGGAGAACAAGACCAAAACTGACCTCTGCTGCAGAGGAGACGTTCATTTAGAGTCACCAGCCTCAGAAATCACCAATTAACCTCAACCAGCACCTCAGATTAGAGCCGTTATGAAGCTTTACAGATCATGAGTAGCAGATATACATCTCAATATCAACTGACATTATATTAAGAGATCTGGGTCAGTTTCTGATGAAAAGCTCCACGGCAGCTCAGAGTCCTCGGGGACGTCCCGGAACACACGCCGAGTCAGGAGGAGGAGGACGAGACTCTTCCCGCGCCGTGCCTGCAGTAGCAGAGCCGCCGCTACACCTACTTGAGATGAGTGATGAGTGACTCAGAGCAGCTCGTGCGTCACTCACAGATCGTGCGTCGGCGAAGATTATGAAAGTAAAACGGTTTCGGCGCGGACCGCGGCCTGCTGTCACGCTTACGCCTCGCCGCGCCTCGCAGGAAAGGAAATCAACTCATACTTTGAGCGTTAATCAGCGGGATCGCTGGAAGTGTGTGTGTGTGTGTGTAACAACGTTCGCGAAATGTTCTACAGCACCGTGTTCCACTGATCACCTCCACTCTAAGTGTGTGTGTGTGTGTCATGTAGAATAATTTCAGATTGTGTATATATATACAGTATGAAACGCCCCTCCCCCAACACAGACAGTCTCTCACACGTCTGTCTGTCCTCTTCCTCACACATGGACTCAACAACACCACCGATTTTTCCTTTAATGCAAATAAAAATCAGAGTCAAGCAACAACTCAGGAAACTAATTAGAGTCTTAATTATAATAATGATAATTACGGTACAGGACAAACTTTCCTTAGACATTTTCTCTGCAGTTCTTCAGAACCTCCTGATGTCTCAGATGCTGATTTCTTACTAAACACATCATTAAATCTTCACCAATTTAAATTCTCACGTTAACGATCATCATTAGTGGTGAGAGGAATCACTGGTCACCTCCCGATACCTTATGATCACGAGAGCGCGGTGCTGATTTGATTAACTTTGCAGTATTACATTTCCTCCGATTTTGTTACATTTTTTAACCTTTAAAAAAGTTTAATAAGTAATTAAATGTAGCACGTTACAAACTAACTTCAATTACAAAAGTTTAACATTTAACTTCATATTAAATGAAACACAAAGATACACTGTTACTGAGCAACGCGCAACTCTGTTACATCATCCGCCGTAATTATTATTTATAAACAAACTTAGCGAATAATTCACTCCGACCACACAGGATGGAAATGTGTGAATAGTTTAGAGAGCGCCACCTGTAGGATTATAAAGAAACGGTGACGTTTTACCGCCTCAACGCCTCCATGAATTTAGACTAATTAGCGCTGGCGGTGATGAGTGTGTTTGAGACTAACTCCCTCTCAGAGTTTAGAGAAAAAATGGCAGATCAGAGAATTTTTATGCGCGTGATTTTTAATAATGTGACGCCGTAAAAATGCGTTTCTGTTGCGCCGCTCGGGAGCTTCTGCGCTCGGTACAGAACCATTTATATTCGAGTCTGATCACGCCCAATCAAACTCCCTAATTTTACCTAATTCTGTTCACTGGCTGATCGCCCGGTTCATCTCTATTACAAATATAAAAATAGCTTTTTTTGGAGCCAGTGTAAAACGATCCGAGTTAAACAATATAAAAAGCCTTTGCATAAAACATGAAACTCTTCTTAGCTTCCTCAAACGTTTTCTCCCCCTGATGATGTTAAATAGATTTTTCTTCCTGCCTGAAGTTTTTCGCAGTGCTGTTCCTCGCCCTCTCGGCCCGGCCCGGTTCTCCCTCAACAAAGCGCTCCACAAAGTCACAGCGGTGTGAAATCAGGGGTCGCGCGGTATTTCTGTGGCGCTACACCCAGGAGCCTAGCGCACTCCCGCGAGCTGGTTTGTTGTGCTAATGAGAGGCTTTTGACGAGCTGACAGTGACGTGTGTGAGCTACAGGAGGTGCCTGCTGTACTTAATACCAGACGCTCGCGCAGGAGTCGCTCATAAATCAGGTCTCAGGGCTCCTCAAGGTCGTGACTGTAGTGTGTTGTAACACAGGGACGGGACGCGTGTTAAAAACATAGACAAAAAGAGCGTTCTCAGGTCCGTCCTATCGCTCGGACAGAGAACCGGAACGCTGACGCGGCGCGTTCTCACGGCAGATGGAGGAGCGCAGGTAGGGCGCGGCCTGATGAGCCTCCCACAGAGAGAATAATCTGCTCCTGTTCTGGCCGACCCGTGGAGACGGGAGACGTGCTGCTGTCCCGAGAGGACGCGCTGTACATACAGGCTGGACACACACACCGCCATGGAGCACGTCTCAGGACACGTCTGCCAGACGTCTGCAGCAATGACATGAGACACCTCACGTTGGAGATCTCAACACTGGAGTGATACGACTGAATATATCTCTCACACACACACACAGACACACACACACACACAGACACACACAGACACACACAGACACACACACACCGTGATATACGACACGATAACGCACTTCATCACAGACTGATACAGAACATCAGTACTGAGGAAACAAACCAGTAGAACTGAACTGGAGTGGAGAGACGGAGCAGCCTGGACTCTGACCTCACACACACACACACCGCTGGGGTGGATTACTGATTTACACACACACACACACACACACACACACACACACACACACACACACACACACACACAGGTGAAAGCGCTCCGAATCACCTGGTTTTCTAAACACACACACATATATATATTTATACACAAACACACACACATATACACATACACACACACATACACACACATGCACACACACACACACATATATACACACACACACTAGTGTGTGAAGGCGCTTTGGATCACCTGCAGAACATCAGATACTCTGACTGAACCGCGATTAAATTAATGAAACCAGGCGCTAATTCATGCTAACGTGTTTATGATGACATCATCACAGTGTCGCCAGAAAAATATTTAACTTTTTTAACAGAAAACTTTAACTCTTCCGTGAATAAACCCAACACTGAGCTTTAACCTGAGTGCACTGATGAACCTTACAGCTGCTCTGTGTGTGTGTGTGTGTGTGTGTGTGTGTGTGTATGAGAAACACTGTTTACTTGCACCTGAGGGAAAAACCTCAGCGTGAGGAACATCACGTAGTCCGCGGCAGACGAGTCAAAGTCCAGCGCGGCGAGGCCACGAGGCGCTCCGTCTGACTCGTATTTACACAAACATGCGGAAAATGTGAACCGTTCAGTTCTAGACATAAACCTGACACGCTTATCTTCTCTTCACGCCTTGAGAAGTCAGCAGGTGTGAGCCGGGTCACGGCTCCGGAGACGGCGCGAGCTTTACGAGACAAAGGCGAGTGAAAGCCGCTCGTCTGGGATTCCCGAGGATTAACCTGACAAAGACGGAAAAGTGACGACGGACAAATCCCGCATCAACCCTTAATCCTCTTCTATAATCTCTAAAATCACTTCCCTTTTCTTCTGAGCAGCTCGTTATTCTGTCAGAAGTGATGTTTATATAAAACCATAATCACGTCCTTATGATTAATAACGCTGCACTGGAACTGGAGACTCACGTCGAGAATTCATCGATCTGTCCTGACCAATCAGAAGCCGATACTTGTGTCTGGAGATACACTGCGTTTGCACAGCACGTCTGCGCTGGTAAAATGCCGCAGATCCTCTATAATCCTACAGGTGGCGCAATCTAAACTACTCACACATTGGCGTGCAATACAGCATCGTTCAGAATCAACACATTAATATCGAATCAGGATATTTCTTAAATTGTGATGCTTACAGAACCAGGATGCAAACTGAGAGATCGTGATGATATCGTATTGTCCGGTCCCTAAAAATCACACATCTCTGGTTATCTCAACACACACACACACACACACACACGGGCGTGTGAAGGCCTCTTTGGAAGATAACACCGGAGCACCTGCGGGTCCGCGCTGCGTCTTTTGTCCATATCGTGGCTCTAGATCAAAACGTTTCTTTGTGAAGATCTCACCCTGAGAGAGGGAACCTGACGACGGTCGAAGGGTTTCCAGAGGGAGCGACGATACGCTTCGACAAGACCGAACACGACCGCACAAAGGCGGCTTCGGCTTTAACAACAACAACAAGAAGAACAACGCGTGCACGGAAACGTGATAACGGCGGGTTTTGTTAAACTTTGCTAACCTGCCATGGAGAACCTCAGCCATAACAGGAAGCTCATTAATTATTCATGTCTAGTCGGTGGTCTTTTAGATCTTTGGGGGAACTCATCAGATATCGCTCCAGCTTTATTTGCTCGTTTTTGGTCAGAAAAAAAAAATCATTATTAACATTTATAAGAAGAAGAGTGACACGCGGGTATCGGGTTCTTCATGCTTGTGTGAAAGTTCCTGTTTGTGCGATCATGAAAAACAGAAATGAACCGGTTCCCCCTGAACGTGTCCGAGCTCATTCGCGGCTGGAAGCTTCGTCTCGGTTTACACAGGTGAGGAAACCTGGCCTGACATTAGAGTAATGAAATAATTAACACACACACACACACACACACACACACACACACACCCTGCCAGAAGAGTTCCCTCTGTAGTCCAGCTGATACAAAGCGACTCCTCACAGCGCTCGCTTCACTTCTGTCTCATGTCTTCACGTCCCAGGATCCGCAGTGTCGCGGCTCTTTAACCGCGACCCTGATGCTTGTCAGATCTCCGAACTCGCAGAGGTACGAGGTCATTCAGAGGACGTGAGCGCTGGAACACACCGAGCACCCCCGGGCTAGAGATCTCATCTTAGATTAGTTTCCCCTCTGCGTATATAAAAGAACACTCAGGACATGAAGCAACAACAAAGAGTAAAGGATGAAAGGAAAGCGATCCAGGAGGAAATAAGTTTCCTCGTAAAAGTGTGGGTTCTCCCGAGAGCTGGAGCAAGCTCGAGTCCGGAAAATCTTCATTCTTTTTAAATGGTCTGAGGAAGTTCTCCACAACAGAACGTTATCATGATTGTCAATTTTAAAACAGGCCACGAGGAGGCTGTTGTTCATCTTAATCGTTGAGACTTTTTCAGTCTTGATATTACATCAGAACTTCGAGACGACGTCGTCTCCATCCAGGTTCCGCTGACGGATAGTTCACTCATGGGACACGGCTGCGGCGGCGCCGGGATTCTTTCTGCTCGCTCTGTGGACGCGGACCTGCTTTTCGGGACGCCGTGGCTCCGTCTCACTCATCCGTCCGCTGGCCAAAACCTCGCGGTCCAACAAAATCAAAGCCTATAGGAAATTCCATTACCACACTTTTCAGCAGAGCGGTCCTCACGGGTCGGCGTGGTTCCGTCCCATTTCCCTTGGTGCGCCCTTTTCCAGGCCTGTTATTAACTATTAAATTTCAGCTGCGGTGCGTAATGTGATTTTGGGTCGAAACGCATTCAGTAGCCAATCAGAAACTCGACCCGGCGTTAGCAGGGACTGAGGGCGTGTCCCGAGGCACAGCGTGGGTGAGACAGACTGCTGGAAGGGCAGATTGATCAATAACATGGGAATGAGTTTGCTTTAGTATCATTAATCACTTGTATCATCATCGTATTTAAACCGGCTTCATGAAGGTTTCCAGTCCGATCCGAAGTGATGACCTCATCACTCTTCGGTTTGTGACCTGTGACCTCGAGGCTTCACAAAGAGCCGAGTGTTTGACCAAGACAGTAGGTTCTGGACGAGTCGAAGTGTTGGCACAGGCGCTCATGCACTCACCCGGGTCTGTTCCACAGAGGGAAATGTGATCCGAGTGAAACGAGAAGACGGCTCGGACCACCGACGTGACCACAAACACCCTGACGTTACAGCTTCCCTCTTTACTCTGGAAATCTCTCAGTCGTTTACTGAACCGTCACCGAGGTACAACACCGAGGGCTGCTCAAGTCTCAAAACTAAACTTTGTCATTTCAAAAGTTTTATTATCGTTGCTGGTGACAGGACGAGTGTGTATAACTGTTACTGTTATAACGTGCGTCAGAACGGGGACAACATTAAACACGTTACTATAAATGAATAGAACACACGGCGTGTTATTTAATCAGTAAACTCCGTCACCTCGCTGCTGCTATATAAGAGGAATAAAGCGGAATAAAACACGCTCGGACAACGTAGCAGGAGATGATGATGATGATGATGAACAGAGCAGAGGAACCCCCCTGCCC
>JAQMYI010000034.1:737840-747864 GCA_030014275.1 Clariallabes melas | reverse complement strand
CACACACACACACACACACACACACACACACACACACACACACACACACACACACACACACACACACACAGTTGGATCAATCAGCAGCATCTAGTGTGCAATGGAAACCAGAACCCACCATTTCCCAGGGGTCCGTCTGTAACTACTGAGTCACTGGGTGCTAAACGCCAAACCCTCGCTGCTTTTCAGAAGAACGACATGGAGATCCACGATGGATGCAGCCGACGGAGCACAGAACCGCCTGTGTGTTTCAAATAACAGCACTTTAATGCATCTTGTTTCAATCAACGCTTCGGTGCCTGTAATGACTCTGGAATTCCGAGTGACCGTGCGACGGGTCACAGAGAGATTTAATGTCGGGTCACTACGAGGTTCTTTGGCTCCATCTTTGGTGGAATCTTCTCTCAAGTTTTTGATCCTCGCTCTGAGATGCGGTCTTAGAAATTGGGAATTAGATCCTAGAAAATTCCACCAGTTACTCTATCCATCAGATTTTGGCTTTTAAGCTAAATTATAAAGTCATATTCCGATTGTTGGATTGGATTAGACTGCAGAGCCAGCTGGAGCTCCTTAGAACGCTGGACCACACTAATGTCCTCCAGGCAAACCGCTGTTCTGTAGGAACTCTTTAATAACGCTGTATTCTACATTATGAAGCAGGCACTGGATTTAAAGCTTGTGTGGGTTTATCCTATGGATTATCCAAGGAACCATGGAGAAAATATAGCCAGTTCTTGAATTGAAGAACAAAACAATAAATGTTTATTAAAAGTGTGTGGATGCTTTTATATATTTTTTTAACAACTCCTGTGGTTTTAGTGATGGATAAAAGTTTTATCCACTTAGAAAGGGTAAATCTAGAATGTCTAAGGCCTTCTGGTTGCCCCTTTGGTAACTCTTACAGGTTCGATGTTGAACAAACCAACAACTGGAGGTTCCTTTGTAAAAAATAACCTGTGTTTGATTAACAACCATTAACTGGACCTTTTACATACTGTAGCTTTGGTTGAATCCCACACATTGGTGAGAACACCTTTAGGGTTTCTAAAGGTTTCTGTGCTTCCTTTTAGAAGACTGTGTATTTAAATGGTTCATTGAATAATCAAAGATTCTTGCAAAAAAGGACAAGATAAAAAGCACTTATCCTTGAAAGTGGGGACAAACAAAAAAACACAGAATAGCTGAACTGTCAGTATGGAAAAATGGGGTTCTTTAAAAATTACATTAAGAATTTCAATGAAAAGGTTTCTTATTTGGGCAGCATTTTGTCGTGGAGTTCTTTAGCTAACCTTTAAAAGTTCTCCTTTTTGAAGAGTTCCAAGTGGAGCTGAAAGTTTAAGAGAGTTCCAAGTTGAACCTTATTTTAGTAAGCTAAAACCTTTCACGTTTTTCTTTAAATGTTTGAATAATGAAGGTTCTTGGTTTGTAAAATTGCTCTGAGACGGAGAACCGAAGAACACATTGGGTTTTTTTTTATTTTTACATTCATTCTGGTTCCTTTGGAGTAAGTAAACGCTATGAAGGTCTACAGAAGACCTTTTTCAGGGAGCGGCCCTCGAGGGACAACTTAAGACCAGGTAACCGTTTGAATGTTTGATGTCTGTCAGAGTGAATAAAGGTGTCTGGGTGTGGAGGTAATCCCCTCCAACTGGTGATAACGAAGCCAACGGTTAAGGCTAAAGAAACAGCGTTAAAGCTGACTCGCTCGAGAGTTTTGCAAGTGAGTGTAAGATCATCGGGGTTACTGTCGGTCAGGCCGGTCATCTCTCAGCCTGGAGGTCCAGAGACGATTCTCTCTCTCTCTCGGTCTCTCTCTCTCTGAGTGGACAGCGTGAGTCAGCTTGAGGACCACGTGTGTGTGTGTGTGTGTGTGTGTGTGAGGATGAACAGGGCATAACGAGAGCGGCGAGAAAGGGAAAGTGTAATGGCCACATCCCTTTACCATGAACAATAACCTCAAGAACAGTTCCGCGCTCTGACTCAGCTTCCTCTTTAAACTGTCGAGGATATAAACAGTTCCTCGCGGCGCCAGCGGGCCTCGCGCTAGAGCGCTGAATAAACGCGAAACACCGAGGCCGCTGCTGCGGGAGCGAAAATAAATCGTCTTAAATAAATAACTAAAGGAGGAAAGAACAATCCAGTGATGGAATGAAGAAATAAATATTGCCGAGTGCTCAGAGTCGCTGAGGTTCTCCGGGGTTTCACGTCTGACTCCTGTCTCATGACCTCGCCGTATTTTTAGCCACAGTGCTGTGCATAAGTTCTCACCCCCCTGAACTGTTCCGGAACACATTATGGACAAATAAAGAATGGAAAAGTTATGAGTGCGTAAGTATTCACCCCTAAATCAGTCCTGGTGCAAGCAGTTACCATCATGTCACATGGTTAGGTGAACAGGGCAGACCCTTGAGCAGTTTAGAGATCAACACGTATCCTCTCTGGAGAACATTCCGGAGGAATATCAACCTGCGTTCGTCATTACAAATCTTATAGTTGAAACCTTTAGGTCGATGATGTAAAGAATAAAACAGGAGTGAAGGACATGAACCAGGAGGACGAGGGGACGCGGAACTCAGGACGGGGTGCACTTAGACCTCATGATGTCTCCATTACTGTTCACTTCTGTTCAGTGGAAAAGTTCAAGGAGGAAGTGTGTGTGTGTGTGTGTGTGTGTGTGTGTGTGTGTGTGTGTGTGTGTGTGTATGTGAATACTTATACACACCCCACTGTTTTATTTGAGTTTAGCGTCAGATCGAAACTGCAGGACAGACGGTTTTAATGACGCATGAGATAATCACTTACGCTTCATGTGAAACAACACAAACACAAGGAGAGTCTGTCTGCCTGCCAGCCTGTCTGTCTATCCGTCTCTCTCTCTCTGTCTGTCTGTCTGTCTGTCTGCCTGCCAGCCTGTCTGTCTATCCGTCTCTCTCTCTCTCTCTCTCTCGCTCTCTTTCTGTCTATCTGTCTCTTTCTGTCTGTCTGTCTGTCTACCTGTATCTACATCTGTCTGCCTTTCTGTCCATATCTTTCTCTGTCTCTGTTTGTCTGTCTGCGTCTCTGCCTGTGTCTCTGTCTGTCAGGCTGTCAGTCCTCAGATAAACAGAAGCTAACAGTGAGTTGCTAATCATAATAAATATATTTGCCGTGATATTATGTGTTTCGGTTCGGTGCCGGAACAATAATATACAGGTGTGTGTGTGTGTGTGTGTGTGCGTGCTCACCGGCGTGGCAATCGGTGTGTTTGCGAGTGCAGTCGATGGCGGGGTCTCTGTCACACACCGTGTCCTGAGTGGCCGTGCCGGGGTTCCGTGTCTTCACGCCCAGCCGTGTGCAGTCTCTGTGAGGAACGCAGGACTCAGTGGCCGACGCCACGCTGGAGAAAAAGCCCTGTGGACATTTCTTACACACCGTGTCACTCTCAGGGGAACCTGTAACACACACACACACACACACACACACACACACACACACACACACACACACACACACACACACACATAAACACATCAGCATTTTCACTGCTCATGTAAACAGGGGTATTTTCGTGACTCTAACGCTTCTTGAACACATGCTGGAGCGGGTGTGGAAATTTCCGCAGTGTGTTATTAACCCCGTGGAGTCTAAAATGCAAATAATCTCGAGCCGGTTATCTAAACGGCTCAGCAGCAGCAGCAGGTGGGTCGGGAACGCCACTTCCCCTTTTCCACCAAATCAGATCAAACAGGCTTTGTGTGGTCAGATAAATCCTCACACAGCTTCAGAGAACAAGCGGTGGATCATTAACACCTGTCTGTCTGTCTGTCTGTCTGTCTGTCTGTGTGTGTGTGCGCACCTACAGCACGGCCAACAAGAAAACACCTGAGCTCAGGCAGAAGAGCAAAAACACGGCTGAAAAGAAAAAAGGAAGGGAGGACGCGGGTTTAATAAAACTCACTATCTAACAAACAAACACAAAACAAAACAAATAAAAGACAACAATAACTACTATGTTTATGAATAATAATAATAATAATAATAATAATAATAATTGCTGGACATGATATAAAAACATTTGAATTGTTCATGTGTGTATTTATATTTTAAATAAATTCTTATTTTTATTTCTTATTATAAATCATATTATTATCTATATAAAAACTATTTAAAAAGGTTTAAATGTACAAAAAAGTAAATATTGTATTATATGTTTAGAAAATTCTTCAAATATAAAACATCAACATAATTAAAATAACTTATTTTAGAAACAAGAACATGCTGTATTTAACAGCTCAGTGTAAAAATGTCCACACAGCCGGCAGCCACTCGAACATAAGAACCGACGTCCTGCTGGAGATCTTTCATTTTTAGTGAATATGGTGTGTATTAGTTAAGTCATGTTCGTGTTTTGGGGTTCTGCATTAAGAGTTCTTTGTCGCCATCTGATGGAGTGGAACGAGTTAGAACTTCACACAGAAAGGGAATTAAACATCTAATTAACATGCAGGTTTATATTCTGAAAGGGAGAGTATGGAAGAAAATAAACCAGGAGGATGATGATGATGAGGAGGAGGAGGAGGAGGAAGAGGAGGAGGATGATAAAAAAGGAGAAGGAGGAAGAGGATGATGATGATGAAGAAGAGGATGATGAGGATGATCAGAAGGAGAAGGAGGCACAAAAGCAGATGGAGAAGGAAAAGAAGGAGGGGGAGAAGAACGATGATGATTATCATTATGATGATGATGATGATGAAGAACAGGAGGAGAAGGATTTCTGAAAACAAAAGAAGATTAAAAATCTCACAAATCTATTTAGAAATATCAGGACCACATCCAAACCTAAGCTCCCCCTCGTCTTCTCGCCCTGAAGGTAGTGAAGGTGGGGGAGTCTGGGTGCGGTGTTGTCGTGTTGTTGGGTGTGGAGGTGTCTCGATGTGTTGGTGTGTGGGTCTGGGCGTCTTGGTGGCTGGATGTGGAGGTGTGATGATGTCTGCGTGTGGGGGTGGGGGTGTGGGGGTGTCTGGGTGTCTGGGTGTGGGGGTGGGGGGGTGTGGGGGTGTCTGCGTGTGGGTGTGGGGGTGTCTGAATGTCGTGGTGTGGGGGTGTCTGGGTGTGGGGGTGTAAAGCACAAGTCACATTTCTATTAATATAAAGAACAACACCTACTTTTGCTCCATTAATACTACTTATAAAGTTGTGGAAGTTTGTTCCTGAAACCACATAATGTAAACTCTTCTGAAAACTTCAACTTCCAGCTTTACCTTTTCCCTACGCCTTATAAAGACCTTCACAATCTTTAATTAGCTGTATGCATCTCTGTGAATGAGCCGATGCTACAGTATGAAAACAGTAAAAATTATAGCGTATATGTTGATATAGATATACATCTTCACTGCTCTCAGAGTTGCCATTTGAGAGAATTCATCAACATAATCAACATAATCGTCATCTTTTGACCATTTAGTATCAGGAGCTAAGACTATAACCTTCTAATAAGAACAGTTCACTCCAGAACCATCTAAGGTTCTTCTTTGAAGGACACCCTCACGTGCATCATCCTTGATCTTTGTAACATTAACTGAAGCTGTGAGTTTTAATGACAAACACTGTAGGGTGATTACTGAGGGTGTTTTGCCAAGCGTTGGAGAACCGTGACAGCGAGCTGGCCCGCAGAGCACCAACTGAAAGATCGTCACTTCTGGCTCTTCCACTAAAGCCGTGATGTTATTAAAGTAAAGAATTTTCCAATATTCTCAGAGAATTCCCGAGCACTGACATCCTGATGTGACCTTCACGATCACCTTCACCTTCACACTTGTCTAGGTTTTAATTAAAATTAAGCCAGACGTGACCCCTGACCTCGTCGGGTTTTAGTTTTATTAAGAAAAACGCTTCTGCTTCTCCCGTTGTTAAAAATCCTGTATCTATGAATATTCACAGATATGCAAATGAGAAAAAACACCATTCTATAACTTTAACTTGGATAGGTCGCACGTTTTAGCACACATCATGGTCTTTCTCTGATCTTTTCTCTTGTCATGAGCTCACTTGTTGTAAGCCAGACCCATTGAAAAAAAGCACTAGGAAATTTTTTAAAGGAGAAGTTGATCTCCCTAGCATGCTAATTATGCATCTGTTTATTCAGGGTTCACGGTCTCGGACTTTTCAGAGCTCCGTTCCTCTGGCGCACTTTGAGTTGCATTAAAACTTTCCCGCTTATAAAACATTTTCCATCTCCGCCTTGTTCAGGCCCCGGGCGCCTGGCTCTAAGCCGCTTCATACAGTGCATCACACAGAGTGGTCCGTGTAACTCTCTGACCTTTCCCTTAGCACTGACGTGGTGGTTCTGCTCTCCACATGCGCACGTGGGTTCTCCACTTCTGACGGATGTCGGGTGTAGCCGTGGCTCGGCGGTGGCTCGAGCGTTCTGGGAGAGAGAGAGCTAGTGATTGGAATCCTGGGAGTTGCCAGAGATCTGTCGGATCTGGGCTTTTCATACTTTCAGCTGTGCTTGGATTGCATCACTTTGTAAGGAAAATGTTTTCTAAATTTGACGACGAGTGAACCCCCGAAGGAAACCATCAGGAATAATATCAAAGTGAGGACCCTGATATTTTATAATTTATACAGTCACAGGTCTGAAAATCACAACTCACTGACTTAATACATTTATTCTTTTTATTATAGAATTGCCACTCCGTAAATGCATGTTTAATAAATAATGCTACAAACGCAGTGACTCTGTAGAAGAGTTATTAATGACTGGGATATAATTACCGAGTTCAAAGACCCCATATCCCGGAGAACAGGTGCTGTGTGGTACGCAGAACTCCACGCTGAGGTGGTATCCCTGTACACACTCGCAGAGCCGGTTGTGTGTGGTGTTACACTCCCTCTTGATGAACTGTCTCTCCTTGCAGACGGGGGTGCAGTGCTGGCAGCTTTCGCCCCAGTGCCACTGCTCGGCAAAGCGCCGCTCGGGACACGGGGCGCAGACGGTGGGCAAGTCCGACGTGCAGTGATGTTCTACGGCTGTACCCGGGGGGCACTGATCACACAGCAGGAGCTCAGAGGTCACAGGGTCACGGTGTTGGTACCTCGGGGTTTCATGGTAAGCCCAGGCGAAGGACACGACAAAGAACTGTGAGAGAAGAGAGAGATAGAGAGAGAGGATGGTGGGGAGAGAGGGATGTGAGAGGGAAAGAAAATAAAGCGGGATAGAAATTAAATTGTGGCGGAGTGAAAATCAGTAAGAGGATAAAATGTATTCACAAAAACACTGATAATGTTCTAACACACACGGTTACCCAAAGGTTTCTGGTCAAAAGTTCCTGATGAGAGACTCCAACTTTGAAACTTTTACTTTCATGGTCCTGTCTGAGAAGAACATGGTTTCTCCAGGGCAAAACCCTCTTTTATAATTCTTTACCTAGAACTATTCAGGTAACTTTAGGGCAATAAGCTGAAAAAATCCAACATTCTTTAGATCTTTAAGGATCTCACTGCCGTTCTACTAAGTCCCAGTTAGAATCCTAAAGGATTCCTGCAAGAACAAAACAATTATAAAAGGTTGCTAGAAGATTTCTAAGGGGTTCTTTGGATCATCTCAATGGTGGAACCTTAAAAAGTGCTGCAAAAGTTTTTCTATGAGAAACGGTTCCTAAACAAACCCAGATTTAATAAAGGGGAACCTTTTGATTGATCATTGATTATCGGTTCCTCAGAGAGTCGTACTTACAGTAGCTCTACTGGAGCAGGAACGCTGTATGAGAAAGAAGGTTTATCTCAGATATAAAATGTTTGATGATGTTAGCACTTGGTTTCCTTAGCACGACCTGCCAGACAGATGTGCAGCCCAGATGTTCTGAGCAGCACATAATCACAGCGGAGTTTCCCCCAAACACTTCACAACTCTGAGCACACTCTGGATTTTGGTCAAATGACCCACACTGGTCACGTCTTGGCTTCTCGGCGGCGTTTTAATGTTGGAAAAACTTCCAAACCGTCCCCTCAGTGAGGAGAAGGAATCTACATGTTTAACTCATCCTGGTCACTATGGAAACATAGAATGTTGTGTTTTTTTATGGAGCAGGTGTATCAGGTGAATCTGCGAGGAAATCATTAGCATGTGGAATGCCAGATGTATGCTAATCGAACAGCAGAGAAACCGATGAACTTTTAGCCCCTGATGCAGGCTGCCATTTGTCGACATAGGGCACGGGCGCTAAAAACCAAAATTACATGCTAGCTTCGAGCTTCTGACGACTGTAATTACACCGTTCCAGAGATCTGAAGGAAACTCATAACGGACGGCTCTCGTCACGGCTTCAGAGCAGAAACCGTGGAGTCACCAAGTCAGGGTTTGTTTGATCATCTCTTAGTGAGAGGAGACGCAATTTAGAAGCATGGAAACATCCGTCACGTCTCCTCAAGTGCCGAGACGCTGTTGAGTGACGGTCCTGAGTGATGCGCTCCTCAGATTCTCCACCGAACCGCTCCGCTCTGACTCACGGCATGTTTTAAAAGCAAATCATCACAGCATGAAATTATATACCAACAGAAATCTCATTAAGGGAGAATTTGTGCTTTAGGCTTGAGGATCTCAAACGCTGAGATCTGATTGGTTGCTTCTGTTTTAGTTTATATACTGTACTATTAAACACTTGAGCAGAAGTAAATCACTAGATTGACTGAAAAGCTTTTCTACATACTGTACATGCTGTTTCGTTCTAAACCATTAGCCGTGTCTAATCTAGGTCTAGATCAGTTCCTGATCCTGAAAAACCTTCCGAACCGTCCCCTCGTTAGTCTCAGTGATGAGAATATTTAACATGTTTAAGATATCCTGTTCTCTTTAGGCAGTCTTTATTTGTTAATGTAAAAGGCTGGGACCTTGTGGTCTGGGATAGCTCAGTGGTTAAGGCATTGGACGATGGGCGTCTGCCAAATGTGCAAATGTAAAGGTTCAGGAAGCCCTCAGAGAAACCCTACACGCTTGTGTTCCCTGTGAAGGAGAAACCCATATCTCGTCAGGCATCAGAACAGAAATTGCAATGCTGCTGAAAAACAAACAAACAAAACGCTTGAACTTTGCGTGAACCCGCTTGAACTCGCTGTCTGTGTGACGTAATAACAGAAGGGCAAACAGAAGATCCTGAAATGTTTGCGTTCCATGTTTTAGAGCCAGGAACCTGACAGCGAGCGACCAGGTGAAAGTGTACAAGCAGGGTCTGTTTTTTTTATATCATTGTTGTATTTGTTGTGAAACGGATTGCATGAAGGAAACATGGTTTATCTGGCATATGGAAGGAGTCTCCAGTGTCAGCACTTTGCGACAGTCAGTGGCGAAGCTGTATCAGTAGATTTGAGATGGTGTGAAGCCCTCGGGGATGTGGTGTGTCTGGGAGGTACCGTCGCAGGGATGCCACTGGTGCTTATGATCTACACGAGGGAAAGTGAGATTCGTCTTAAATTCCTCTCCCCTGTGTCTAATGCTTTGAGCTCCAGTACTCGTGGCGGCGTTTATTGTCGCTCTTATCTCTACCCGCAGCCTTTATAGACTTTCAGGCATTTTGCATGAATCGTTCCAAAGCGTCCGTTTATCATCTGAGACAACGAGCGCTCGCTGTCTGACTCCTGCACAAAAGAGGAAGTCGTTGCTCTGTACTTCCTTTCAGGCTTATTTGTTCTTATTTTTCCCCCCAAGCTTGTATCTTGTTCGATTCGAGGTTAGAAGTGTAACGTATTTATTTAAAGGCTTCTCTTTCTTTATCAATGCTGGAGGGCTGCGAAAAGAGACACAACAGAGGACAGAGCTGGTTTGGGGAAGTTGATTCATTTCCACCTGCTCCAGATAACGAGTTGATAACAATCCGTGCACGTTACACACACACACACACACACACACACACACACAATCTGCCCATGCGCACACCTCTCTCTCTCTCTCTCACACACACACACACACACACACATACACACTCACACTTAGTGGCAATGTTATCAACTTTTCAATAACTATTTTAGCTGGGGCTAGAGCTATTGT
>JAQMYI010000034.1:714208-732865 GCA_030014275.1 Clariallabes melas | reverse complement strand
TGATTGTGTAAAGCTGCTTTGAGGCAATGACAATTGCTAAAAGCGCTATACAAATAAAATTGAATTGAATTGAAAAATTGATGAGAAAATAAAAGATTAATTTTCTATATGAGCAACTCTGACAGGTTCAGCTATAAGGCAGATCACAGTTTTATGCACTGCACGGCCAAAAAAAAAAGTTATTTAATGTGTGTAAGGGGTGCGTGCGGGTAACTGGAATTCTTGGCACTGGCATACCAAATCTGATCAGAGCTTGCTTTGTGCACAGGGGCATAGTCATGCTGGAACAGGTTGGTTAGTTCCAGTAAATTAAAATATTAAAGTTCCATGTGTAAATAAATTTTATTCAAATATGTGCCTCCCACTTTGTGGCAACAGTTGCGAGAAAACTCAAACGTATGTGATGTCTGGGTGTCCATAAACTTTTGGCCATACAGTGTGTATCTGACTATATGATCCTTTGACTACACAGAACAAGTAGAGAGCTAGTGGAGTATCATAAGCCAGCTGTACTGAGACTGGTGTGTGACAAAAGGGTTTTCTGCCACTCTCCTCACAACCTGAGTAACAGGAGGCACTTCAATAAAATTACTAAGGAGCCTCACAGAATGGGTTTCATGCCACTTAACGTGTTGGAGCAATTTTCTTTTTTCAAAGATTTTCTACTAGGATTGATCGTAAGCAGATTTTTTATCCCCAAGTCTACATCAGGTCGCTCTCTGTTTGCATTGAGAAGGCCATTGTGTTTAACTGATTCTCAACAAAAACAAATGGTTCACACAAACTTGGAAAATAAAACAAAATGAAAAAACTCCAGAAGCACCTTTTTCCCCAAAGAAGGGTTTAGTGTCCACTTGAGCAGTTGATATTTTGACTGAAAACTATCACATTAAAGGACTGCTGTAAGTCAGTAGATCTACCGGCTATCACCATAATAATGGGTTTGAGGCAGGATACAGCATGGATGGAATTCTCATTCATCTGGCATGTTCTTGGGTTTAAATCAAAGACCTTAAAGAAAAAACTCATGGACACTTGGAAAAAACATGACACAGACAGTAACCTGAACTCAGAAAGACATCAGGGCACACAAATTGGGCAATCTAGAGCAACTACCTAACTTTTAATAAGTTAAATATACAGTGGGACCTTCTATTATGAGCATAATTCATTCCGGAAGCTAGCTCGTATTACAAAACACTCTCCAAATTGAATTTTACCATAAGAAATAATGGAAACTCAAATTATTTGTGCCACAATACATATACATAAAAATAATTAAAACAAAATATTAAGTAAAAATAAAACAAATTAACCTGAACTTTACCTTTAAAAAAAAGTACAAAAAAATCCTGACAGATAAGTGTTTCCATTTGTGTGCGCAGGCGCTATGTGTGTGTGTATGTGTGTGTGAAGCTAAAGTAAGCTCCCCTCTCCCCCTTCTCGTCACAGTTACCCTTCCTCCACTCTTTTTACACACACTGTTTTTCGGAAAAATAAACAAGAAATCTCTCTAATGAAACTCAATTGAGCGACACACTAACGGAATCACTGCTGTAAAGTAAAAATAAGACAAATTAACCTGCACTTTACCTTTGAAAAGAATCGCGACAGAGCAGTGTTTCTGTGTAGAGCAGAGAGAAAGAGTGTGTGTGTCTGTGTGTCTGTGAAGGCAAAAGTAGGAGGGGTGTGTGTGTGTGTGTGTGTGTGCGTGTGTGTGTGTGTATATCGACGTGGTCCCTATACATAGCGCAGCCATGACGTCTCCGGGGCCCGGCCTCGTTCCCAGCAGCTCACGCCTCCATCTGATGGACACACACACACACACACACACACACACACACACACACACACACACACACACACACACATGTTCTTCTGACCGCTCCTCTTCCAGCTGGAGCCTCATCATATGTAAGTCAAGGCTCTGAAAATAATTACTGTGATGATAATAGAGAGAAATCCTGCAGGCTGTAAAGTGTGTGCATCCCTGGAGGACATGAGGTTTCTTCTCTCCTCACCCTGGCCCATGTGGTGGAGTTTTATCAGCGCGTTGAGTTTCTTTCCCATCGTGTCAGTTGCATCAGTGTGAGCTCCACCAATCACAGGCCTTCTGAACGATGATGTCGTGTATAATGTGCTGTTCGTCAGTAAAAGCAGACAAATTAGCAGCATTTTTGTATAGCGGAGATCCACAAACACACCTTTCATAAAGTCCTGACTCATGATTGATACATCATGATTAATTCTCAGGGAAAAGTAGAAACGTCTTGTACTGTCTCAGAAGAAAGCGCTATCCGTCCACGTCTGCATACACAGGCTGATCTTTCATCAATTTTTTCCCCCCTCTTTTGTGTATTAAAGGGGAATAAACGATTATTACAGTACAGGTTACAGCCAATTGTTTTAATATTCTGTTGAAATTAAACCCGAACTGAACCGTGTAGATGATGTTCACACTAAGTTGCTGTACGTGTTATAGCTCGTCTTTAATCTGAGAACTGTTCGGCGTCTAAAACAATTCAAGTCAAAATGTGTTAAAAAAGTAAATCTGAAGTAACAGACGTGATCGTTTCGCCTCTTTCTTCTCCGTCTGCTGTCTCTGTCTGTCCCATAAAGAGGGCGGAGCCGTGACAGGAACCGCGTCTGCTTCCCTAATCAGTGAGTCAGTGTGTCAAAAATGGAATGCCACACCCATGTCAGTCAGCCACGCCCACACACATGAGCCACACCCACGTCAGCTGTTATAATAAAGACGACCCGGTGTTCGGTGACGTACAGGACGCAGAAGCCCACGTCTCGTCATAAAGATGCTAACGCACTGCTTTTACCATCCTGTGGTCATGTCTGGTGGAGTAATGTAGTGTATGTGCACACACACACACACACACACAATGTGGGTGTTAAGAGGTCAACCAGAGATGCTGCCGTGTGGCTGCAGCGCTGACCGACTCAAAAGACCCACGGCCACACATCCATCACCAGCAGACCACTGCAGTACAGCTGGCGCGGGACGTCCACCAGTTCTCCTCCGTCCACATGTCCTTCTTCATATGCACATCCCTTTACAAGTTCATCCCATCCATACATTTTACATCAACAAGTCTTCCACAGCCTCACATTCTCCTTCTTCATCCTCACCTTCTCCATAGTCCACATCTCCTTCTAAGCTGGTAAACAGTCAGTAGTATGTAGTTTCTGAAAGTTTAGTGTGATGACATGTGATGACAGCATTTGACAAATGCCTTCATCCATTTATCTGGTAATCATAGTATCTCGGTGGATTGAACCCCTTATCTTCTGCTCTGTGGCCCAGTGTTTTAACCCCTCTGCCACCCCCTGCCCTTTCCATCTCCATGTCCTGCTGTCTCCACACGTCTTCCTCTATTCACATCTTCTCCAACCATGATTCATCCTCTGTCCACACATTCATCTCAGGCCACAAACCCTGCTGTAATCACACCACTCATCCTCTGTGGAGAATAAAAAGAGCAGAAGCCTTCACTCGCTCCTCATAGAAAGGTCATGGTGTGATAAAGGTTAATCATTGCTTTCCTCTTAGCTTACTCTGCTTCATTTTTTAAAAACTGAGTTACAAAAGTCTGACCTCAACACCAAAGACTAAACAAAATCTAAAGAACGAAATGACTCAGACATCAGGGTTCTCACAAAGGTCAGGGAACGTTCCAGAGAAGAGAACAATGTCACAATTCTAACTGAGAGCGTACACAAGGTTAAGGCAGTGGTGGCTCAGAAGGTTAAGGCAGTGAGTTACTGATCGGAATGATTGGAGGTTCGGGTCCCAGCTCCACCAGGGTGCCATTGTTGGGCCCCTGAGCAAGGCCCTTAACCGTGTCTGCTCCAGGGGCGCCATATGGGGGCTAAGCCTGCACCCTGACCCGAGCTACACTGGGAAGGGATTTCACTGTGAATTGATACGTCGTTTATCGTTGATGTTTACGTGTAAAACAAAACACAACGACTTGCCATTTTTTAAAATTAATTAATTATTTATATTTCTACATTAATCATTTCTAAAATTAAAAAATAAATACATAACTAAATAATTTAAAAATAATTAAATAGTTTTAATAAAAAAAGTTTATTATGTAAAGACAATGCTAAAGTTTTACTTAATTGAATTCCTATTATGATACATACAGTACTGTGTACTTAATTCTATCTCAAAAATATTAGAATTCTTTTTCTTCCCTAAACACCCTGAATGCTTCCCTCTGCCACCCGAGACAGACCATGTGCTGAATAAATATTCACATTTAGATCAATATTTATCAAAACCTGCATGCTAGTATCTCTTTCCCTTTTTTTTTGAACAGTTTTTTTGAACAGTTGTAAAACCATAAAGCTGGAATTTGCATAACACTCCCTAATGTCTGATCTCAACCGCTGCACAGACACGCTGATAACCGACAGGGTCATCAAAAAAAGAGAAAGAGGAAAAAAAAAAAGGAAACCTCTTAGAAAAACAACTGATTTCCATAACAGCCCTCGCACATGAAAAGAACAGGAACTTGAGCCGAGAGCTGGAGGGCAAACATTCCTGGGACGAAGTCCCAACTGTAAGCATAATAACATCAATCCAGCGCCGCTATTGCTCTTTCACACCGCGCGATCCGTCCAAGTGTCCGCTATTTATTAAATCCTCACTCGGAGAGCGCGTGTCATTGTTAAACATTATCAGTAAACATGATTAAACGTACCTACATGATGATGTTGGCTAAATTCGGAACATCTGCAACATTTGTAAATCAAACAGACAGGTTTAGTTTAATCTAATTTAATTAAGGTGGCCTCAGTCCTTGTGTGCTCCACGCAGAAGTCTCCCCGCTGGTTCAGTGGCGTCTGTCTGATGTGGACTGATGGAGCTGACCCAAATTGACCATGAGGGACACCCCTCCTGAAGTTCGGTCCAGAAGGCTTGCAGTCTTTTCTTCTTCTTCCTCCAGTCTCCTCACCAAGCCAAGAGTTCTTGGCCGTCTCACGTTTCTGAGCCCTGAGATATGGTCCACCAGGCAACAAGATCATCAACATAACTATAGACAAATAACACGAGACTTCTTCACATCGCAACTCCATTGGACCCAGAATGAACGACCCAATCCGAAACCGGCGGACAAGGCATCCAAATAGAAATTGTTTCTAGAATAACAGTTTATTCAAGGAGGACGTGTTGATACAGTGAAGTTTAGAAATCAAATGTAACAGTTAGTTCTGGAAGGAGTCTCCAGTGTGAGGAGTAACATTGCTGTGAAGTTTTTGATTAACTTGAAAAGAGAGAGAATAAAGCGAGGCTACTGAGAGAGCTGAGTGTTACAACGTAAGTGATAACAGGAATTCTTTGACAACAAGCTTTTCTTTAATAAATAATAATAAAAAATAAGTTGTAGCAGTTGGTAAGTTTGTATTTATCCTGTATTCAGGGTCACGGGGGGGTCGGAGCCTATACCAGGAGCACGAGGTGGGGTACACCCTGGACAGGGTGCCAATCCATTGCAGGTCGCACACACACACTAGACGCAATTTGGGAATGGCAATTCCCCTAACCTGCAGTTCTTTGGACTGTGGGAGGAAACCGGAGAACCAGGAGGAAACCCATTAACTTTACACTCACACACACTCTGACCTCGAGGCGGGAATTGAACCCTCGACCCTGAAGGTGCGAGGTGACAGTGCTAACCACTATGCCACCATGTCTGTATCGCCGACTTTCAGGTCTATCACAAGTCAAAATTATGATTTTGTGCAAATTTGAAAACAGATAAAGATTGAACATTATGAATATGATCTTTAGTCAGATCTGCCAGAAACAGAAAGAGGTAATTATGAGAATGTGATTTTCTGGGAAATTTCTACCTGTAATAATACAGGAACAAAAAAACAACAAAAAAACCCAAAAAAACAACCCAAACACACATGACCACAGATTTACAACTTCACCCTCGATGTGTCGTTTAACAATGAGCTGCTGGGAAACAGGAGAGTGTTCCATTTACATTTGCAGCGTCTAGACGTAAACGGCCTCAGGAGCGATTCCTGCCGGGAACGTGCTAAGGTTTCTCCGCACAGTCAAATCACAGCTTCCATTCGAGGTGAATAAAGTCGAATGTTAGCTGTGGGAAAGTAAACAGGCGCAGGCAAACCTGCACACACACACAAAAATGTTTGTTTTGTCCGTTTCATGGGCAGCCCGGTGAATGTGTGTTTTGTGCAGAGTGTTTGCAGTCCAAAACGAGCGTGCTGTCGAGCGGCTGCTTCCCCACGGTCACGGCTGTGCTCTAGGTGTCGTGACGCCTGAGAATGATGGTCCTTTCTTTACTACTGTGTCTGCGTGTGTGTGGTTCCTTGCTTTTTCTCACACACACCCATGCTGAGAGGTCTCTAATAGTTTTCTAACCTCTCCAGAGGAAGTGTTGAGGGTCTATTAAATGCTCCCAGGTATTCCACAGAGCTGAAACTAAACCCCTTATCTGCACTACGTTCCCATTTTGAGAGCAAAGACGCGGCCTGATGAACTTTCCACATGGCCCGCATTCAGTCTCCCCCACTTCCTGTGTTTTTTCCAACACTATCCTTGTAAGCATTTTCCATACAGTACTGTAAATCTCCAGCAGCTCTTGTTACTTCATGGGGAAAACATGACCAACAACTTGTTCTCGAAATCAGCAAGCATCTGAAAGGTCTTTTTGCTTAAATTCCTACATGCCTGACCTCCATGCCTGACCTGCATCCGACCTTGGCTTTTATTATTCCATACATCACAACTCTGGTGTGTCCCATGCCTGAGAACACCGAGAGCGAATTCTGGTCGGGTTCCTTCTCCGAGGTCCGGCTGACCTACAGCGCTCGCATCAGGCAAACGCATTAATTTCCTGCGTACGCTCCACATCCTCGAACCCTATTTATCACCTAATATCCGCTTCTCCTGGCCATGCACTTCAGGAAATCTCAGTCTCACCGAAAGAAAAGCACATTCTGTGAAGGACATTAAACATAATAGTTTGTGAAAGAAACAAATGATAAATGAGCTCTTTACAAATGTTTTTCTGTAGCTTTTTGTTTCTATCGTATTAAATCCAAGAACATTTAAAAAAAAATTGAACAAAATTGTTTCACGGCTGTTCCAAACCACAAAACAAAGCTAAAACCCGACAATACATTATGATGTGTCAGTTTTTAATAAATATTACAAATGCATTTTCCCTGGTATAAGAGGAATAAAACACATGCGGTGCTGATGTTATTGGGAAAGAATCAATATTGCAATCAAATTGTCAGTTGATTTGATTCCTCAAACCTGATTTGTCAGGCTTTAATTTCGAATTGATTTGCACTCTTATTAAAAAATTATTTTAGTAACATTTAAAACATTAAATTGCATCTATTGCAAAATACTAACATTTCTTCTTCTTTTGAATTTATAAATGATTGGTGTTTTACTTCCACCTAGTGGACTGGAGTGTGGTGCGGAAAATTGACGCTGTACAAGACGTGACATTTAAACACTCTACAAGTAGTTACACAACATTTCAGTGACTATTCTATAAAAATTCTATTTTATAAAATAGAAACTGAATTAGATTGCATCAACAGTCTACCCACGATTCAGAGCTCTAGCAGTGACAGGATGTTGCTGCTGATAAAATGCATTTAAATAATAATGTTGATTGAATTATTTTGGATCTCAGGGTTACAGATGTGATTTAATCCAATAAGACATTTTTGTATACTGTAAATCTAGAGAAAATGCCAAGAATGATGGTAAATTAGCTTGAACGTCGAAAATGGAAAAATGATGGAAAAGAAAAAAAAAGCACAAGACAAAAACGCTCCAATTATGAAAAAGAAAATCACTTGCTTTCGGGATCAGCCTCAAGTTTGTAAAAGCTTTTCTTTTTTTGTCCAAGTTGGAAATGTTTTTTTTTCGGTGTTTGCCCTGCGTTTTAATAAAACTACTCTTGTTTTAGATTCCCCTCACTCGGATGTTCCGGGCACTTAGACGTGTTTTCTGAAGGATGACTCTTCATCCTCATTCTCGTCCCCGTCCTCACTCTCATCCTGCTCCTCATTTTCCCCAGGCTAATTTTACAGCGATGAGCCATGGGTTACACAGAGTTCTGATTCCACCAGGATGAACGTTAGACAGACAGCTGCTCAGCCCGAGCTGAAGTGCCAAACACAGAGAGCTAAATAAAATCAATTCACTGCCAGTAAAAGGGAAGCAGGATGCTATATTTGTCCGCTGAGGTTTCACGACTGGAAGGAGAACAGAGGAACCGCTTTAATGCTTTGGTGGAAATTGATAGGTGTGGAATGGAAATAAGGTTTCTCTTTTAAAAAATAGACATCCAGTTGTGAACGTGGAGAAAAATAAATATCAATCAATGTGCTTTCTTTTTCTTTTTCTTTGCCATACCATGTTTAATTTAAGTGGTTGTAAAATGTTCTTAATCTCCATTTGGGCATCGCTCAGTGACATCTCCTGATGAGCACGATGTTCACGGTCACTCTGTGGCCATATTACAGACCAGATCGTCTCTCTTGGAAATCATGGGTTCACCACATGAAGGGCTTTTCCAGCAACCATCAAAGTCATGAGAAGAAAGATTCGAGTGACAACATCTGGGGGACGTCCTCTCCATCCACACGACACGACACGAGTGACCTTAAGATCGCGCTGCTCGATGGAAACCATAAAAGAGCAATGAGAAGGTCATGGGATGGAGATCAATGACAGAAGCGAAGATCTGAAAAGGTCAGGTGGTCTCCGTGGTGGCTGCATGTACTTTTAGAGAATAACCCAACCATCATAAAAAATAAATCACATGAAATCTTGAAGATATCCGGAGTGTGCTGACGTGTGACGGAGCAAACGGAAATTCGGTTTGTCCATCTGGGGAAAGGGTTCCCTTTTCGGCAAACGTTCCCAAAGCTGTAATTGTTCTCAGTCCAAGGAATCTCCACAGGAACCTTTGAGGAAGCCGAGTCGCAATGACTGTGTAAATATAACATTTAGCTAAATGTTAAACAAACAGCTCATTGATTTCTCAACACACTTTGGTCTTCTGCTCAAGAACGTCAAAAATCCCTTGCTTCTCATCCAACTGCACAGGGTTTTTAAAAAAAATTTTGCCCCGGCGGAAAGCCCACACTTGTGATACGCTGGTCAGCGGAATGTCGGTCAGATTAGCACTCTTTAACCTTCTGTGGGAAACCAAATGCCAGGAGGTCCAGATCTTTCACAGGGGTGGTGATAATTTTAGCCAGGCCTGGTAGAGGACACCAGCGGGACTGTGCAGGCATTAATGTGGAACTGGCTACATCTCCTAAAACCACAGCAGGCCTTAAATTCTCACATCTGGTGCTGGAGATGCAGTAGGAATCCTGCGGCCATGTGAGTCAAGTCCATCGTCGAGTCATGGCTTCGAGAGCAGGTAACACCTGAGTCACTGCACGATCATTACACTATTAACCTTTACTGCATTTTTGAGGAACTCTGGTCGAATCCAGTAGGCAGATCATTAGCAATAAGTAATACCAGTAAACACATTTCCACAAAATTGTCCCAAGATGCCACAAACCACAAAAGAGAAACTTGCAATCATCACCCTTTATGTCTTATCGAAACCGGATCAAACGTTTAGATTCCTTGTTTTTGAGATCATACATCAAATGCATGGCTTGGTTATTACGTTTCCTCAAGCCACTGGATCCTGATATACTTCAAAAAAAAAAAAAGATCAACATCTGGGCCTTGATGGCAACTTCAGAGCACAATGTGTGGTTAGTTGTGGCTAACCAGGGCATAAATGAAACTCCGATCCTTCTCTGAATCTAGTTTGTTTCAAAAGCGCTCTGGGGTTTGAACGAATTCCCTTGAGTCGTGGTCATTTCCCATCAGCTAAGAATTGCGGGCACAGAAAGCGCAGACTTGCCAGCTCTCTTAATTACAGGTCCTCACTCTGATGAATTTAAACAGGTTGTAATCTGTCGACCCGATCGCATAAAGAACCTGAGCGAACAAGAGTTTATAAGAAACCGAGCTGCACCGAACTCTCATGCAAGAGGCTTCTGTGCCAAGTCGTAGGATTTTGTGGAATCTGTCACAGAACGGAATGTCTATGGAGATGCTGATGCTTCACGACAGGTGATATGATCATCACTGTTCATTCACAGATTCTTTAAACGTTCTGTATAAAACAATCGGCTCACTGTGGAGCTCACGAGGATCAGATCTCACACCTCTTCTTTCTTTATCTTGAATATATCTGTTAATGAAGATGCACTGACTACTCTTCAGCTCTTCAGGTCTGCTTCTTTCCCCTGAGACACATTTCTCACGTGTTACAGTCTGATCTGTGCAAAGCTCAGTCCAGAGTCAGTGGCAGTCAAGAGCTGAATCGAAAAGAAGAGAAGGTTCCCCAGATGATCTCCACATTGTCCTGCAGCCTGGCAGATGTTGTGAAAGAGACGCTGTAACATGCAGCGTTTGTTTTTCCAGCAGCTTCGTTTACTACGGCTAAAGTCGCGGTCACACTGCGGCTACACATTGTTTCGTTTTCTTTTTTTTCTTTTTTTTTTCCAGTTTCACAAAGCAGCCCGCCAAATTAAATGTCTGAAGTGTGTATGTGTTTGTGAAATCACACTACTGGTCTGTAATGGGGAAGACCATGGAGGCAGGAATTTATGGGAAACTGAAGGTAAGGCGATTCCTAACAGTAAACCTGAAGGTAAAGGTGTGGAGACCAGTGACCTTGCTAATGCTAATGAGGGTCATATATTGACCGTCATGAACAAGGTTTTAATACCAGGGGAGGTATTAATGACCAGAGTGGACTGGAGTCAAACCAAAAAAATCTAACAAAGTCCCTCGAGTTCCTACTGAGATGGACGCACACCTTGGACCTCTTCCAAATCAGCTGGCACAGAAGTATCCATCTGGCAGAAAGACTGAAAGATGATTCAAAGTGACAAATACCAGAGCTTATTGTTAAATTCCAGCCGTACAAGCCCTGGTTAGTCAGAGGAGCTCATCCTCGCCAAAACTCCAGGAAGAACCGACTGCGACCAGAACCCCCGCGCCAAACATGCGTACGAAAATCAACATGCTGGCCATCCGTCCTCCGAGGGCCTGCAGTATAAACAAGTCAAGCCTTCATCTTATGCTTTCTTACTCACCCAGAGTTAGAAGAAGATGTAGCATGCAAACAGAAAAGAAGGCAGATACTTCATCTTTACACTTCACACCATCAACAACAACAGTGCGCTGGAGATGTTTAAACAGTCTGCCTCCTTCGTTCACAAAAACATTTGTGGTTCTGTAGATCGGCTCATCGAGTCGCGTGCTGCGATGCTTTAAACCACCCGCACCAACATTAGTGTTATACTCTGAACGTTCGTCTGGCTCACAGAGCGAAGAACGTTAGAAAGGCTTTAGTTTAGAAGAAGTTCAGAAGGTCTTAAAATAAGTGAAATAAACAAATAGATGCACTGATAAGTTATAGTGATAATTAGTGATTTATAGTTTTTCTATAACAGCTCATCCTGAAGGGTGTTAATTCCTCTTATACTACAATTTAAAATTTTAAGTAACAAATCAGTTCCTGTTCTCGCTTACGTTGTAGTAGCGGTCTTTTCCGCATCAGCCTTTCTTTATTCTTTATTGTAGCTAATAATAAGAAAAGCTTTATTCGGCTTTTAAATGTACAGCTTTATTCTCCGACTGTTACAAAGCGAACACTGATCCTGGAGACTCCTTCCATAAATGTAAAATGGTTCATAAACGACTAACAAGAAGCAACTCACTGCATGAGCCGTTACGTCGGAAACCCATAGAACCTGTGCATTAGTATAAGCGTGTGATGTTGATTTGCACGACAACTAGTGCCAGAGCGTTAGTCATCTACTCCTGCAAGTATAAATGAATAAACAAAAAGTTGTGACGCTTTTTTGGCCGTCTCTGAAGGCCGTAAGAGAGTTCTAAAAGCCTGACGAGTGTTTTGCCGTCAGAGGCCAAGCTGCAGTGTTGGCTGCGACCTGGGAGTTTCCACACTTCTGCTGTTGCTGCATGAATAGACTCTTTGTACCCGCTGCGACTCTAACGGTGGCGTTAACGTTAGCCCACCCTCTTTTATCTCTACGATGCAAAATCCTCCCTCTCTCTCTGATCTTATCACGTGAGTAACCGTGTCTGATAAGCGTGCGGTCCTTGTACCTCCTCACACCTCTGAGCTCGATCAACAGCCGGATAAACCTTCTCTAAATGTGTGCCGTGTAAACAGACATTCATAATGACCCGTATCAGTGAGCAAACAGGACACAAATGGAAGACTGGACATCTCTCCCTTTGCTGGACTCTTTTGCCCTCTTTTATAATTTTTTTTAGCATATTGTTCCTTCCTGCTGGGGACATTTTTGTGCTATACGTCATCTCGCCACAAATGTGACTCAGCGAAACCAACCCCCCCTTCCAAAAAAGCAAAACAAAACAAAAAAATCTACAAAAGAAAAAAATATAAAATACAGTATACAGTATATATATAAACAAGGGTCAAGATCTTAATCTTAAAACTAATATGACAAACATGGCATGGAAATGTGGAAATGTGGAAATGTCGCAGGCCGTCATGCAGAATGCTGTAATTTTCACAAACACCACATGACCTTTTCTTACCCTACTTCAGAGGGACAGTTTTAAAACCCCGGGCATCTGGAAGTGAGACACGCTTCAGTGGAACAGGGAGGGCTTTTCCTGGTATGGACACAGGAAAACGCTCCCAGTGTACGGCACCAACACTGCGCATGGCAACCGGACCGCTTCCCGAAAGAGGCGGCGAAACGAGTTGCCAGAACCTCGTCTGTTCTTTTCATCAAAAAACCGAGAGACGGGAAACACGTCCCTGTTTATTTGTCCCTCCAAATAGGACGTTATTAACCCGCAGCTGACGGATTCGGCCCGCAGTCTGGTTTCACGTCCGGGGTGTCGCCCAGCGTTCCACGGCACCAATGCTTCAAAAACCCTCGTCACTTTCATAACCAGAGCTTTTAGAACCTGAACCTCAGGATAAACAAACTAACAATGAATAACGGTGCCGTATTGTGAATGAAAAACGAATTAGGAGAACGCGGCCATCTGGCAGACGACGGCAGTGACATCGTGAATCATTGCTCTCGCTAATCTGTTTGTTGATACAAGATCCGAATAAAATAAGAGGAGAAGAATTAGTTTTAAATGAGACTATTAAGCCTCTGTAACGTCGACTAAACTCTGTTTTTCCAAGACCGAACATGATTTTTTTAATAGACTTTGTTTCTTTTATCCTTAAAATTACGCCCCATATAAATTACACTGAATCTTGGCCGGATTTTTAAATCTTACAATCGGCCTGTTCTTTCTCTGGATCGTGTTGTTAATTGTGTGCATTCGTTCCACATTTATTTTCTCTTTTATAAAAAATTTAAATCACTGATATGATTCCAGGTTATCCTTCAGAATTTCGGCCTGCATTAGTGATCAGAAATAACATTTACAGCGCTTCCAAAAGCCATTACACCAGTAAAGAAGGACGACAGCATGCATTATGAAGGAGACTCCGGATACTGAATCCATCAGGCAGAGTTGGAGTTGGAGACATAAATCAGTATAGTTTGTAAAAGTGTGACAAAAATAAAAGGATAAATAAATATAAATAAATATAAATATAAAGTTGTGACCTCATGTACAGCACCCGTCCTCACACTGTAACTGCGAAAACCGTCACTCACTGAATCAACGGGTGGAAGCATCACACTCTGCAGTCCTGTTTTGCTCCTGCCCCTCCCACTAATCCCCCGTCACCTGCTTACTGATCCTGATCGACGATCTCGCCTTGGGGGTGAATACTTATGCTTTCAGAACAACTTTTATTGATTTTTATTGATCGTATTATGAGATGTTTTTGTGTATGCACTGATCAGCCAAAACACTACAACCCAAAACATTATGCCCTGTATTGTGTAGGTTACCCTTGTGCCGCCAGGGTGATGGCTCTGACCCCTTGGGCGTTGCTTTGCAGGGCCTCTGGGGGTTGAACATGGTGTCTGACACCAGGATGTTGGCAGCGGATCATTTGGGTGCTGTGTGTTGTGGGGCGGGGTCTTCATGGATCAGACTTGTTTGTCAGTTGCTTTCCATTGGGATCAATTGTTTTGGGATCTTGGGAGTTTGGAGGCTGGTTTGGGAGCCTTGGGCTGCTGGCATTGTGCTTCAGTTACTTTAATAAGTGAACTTTTATACACAGCAGTACTTCTGGATAGCATAACTGTTACAAAACTACATGACTTGAACCTGACATTGAAAGGAGGACCAACTACATCTGTTTAATCACCTTGAGATCCTCCTGATTAGAGACACGTGTGAATGAAGGATTAGGAACCTGTAGTTAGAATCTGAGGTAGGCAGCGTCTAGCCTGGTTTTTCTGGTCGAAAGAACGAGAGCACGTCATTAGAAGAGTAACCAATACAAGAGCTCCTTCTACAACACACTGATCAATCAGTGTTATATAGTTGTTTCATTAACCTCTCCTACTGTATGACTCTCCCTCTCTCTATCTATCTTATCTTATTCTACCATTCATGATCTGTGCTTTATTTTCCACTCTACAAATTACCTGCTTTGTGTTAAACCATCCTTCCTTTTACCTCTTTGGAGCAGCTAAAGGTTCATGTCATGGTGAATGTACAGTACATCAGTCTCGCTTTTACCTTGACTCGACCTTGACTTGGGCTTGGCTAGTACTGATCTTGGACTCGACACTGACAGTCTTGACTACAGCGCAAACTTTTTAGTTTACAAAATGTGGAAAAGGACACCGGAGCAAATACTTATGCACATCAGTGTAATGTAACAGAAAAAAACACAAACTATCACAGACTCTTATGTATCGTCTATTTTATGTCCTGCTAGAGTGGATGGTGGAGAGACTGTCAGGTGAGTAATACGGTGGAGAGTAAAGAACAGAGTAGTCGTTCTCTGTTGTAACTTCTAAAAAACAAATTTGATATTTATATTAGAAGCAGATTGTGATACAGCTGTATATTAAACTACATGCACTGCTCCGTGTGTTTGTCCAGTTTTCTGTCAGTGTGATCTGCTTTTAATGGGTTTATTCTATTATATAAAGTTCCTGACCCAGTTGCTTGAGGAAAACCGCATGCTCTGAAATCCTGGGATGAAAAAAAACAAAAAACTGGACCACGGGTCATTTCCGAGCCTGTCTGTGTCACCGGATCATCTCATAACTCACACGGCCCCTGTAACCGCACGTAAGGTATGGTTTCACACAGTTTGCCTCTCACTCCTCCGGCCCTGGCCTGCCTAAAGCAACACCACTCGCTCCAAGCCTGGTGGAAACGGATCCAAGTGAGTTTTGCCCTTGATTTATTTCACCAGGAGAACGTACGAAAGTCCGCCTGTGGCCACGGAGCCCCGTATCTCAAAGACCAGTGAAAGTGAGAGAAGAATATCTGTTCCAAACTGCGCGTGTAATTATCAGATTACAATATAAGCCATAAATCTGATGAGAAACCGGGAGCGAATCACTGTACTAATATTTTCCTTCTGAAACGCACCGAGGGCTTAAAAATCGAGCCTGTTAGTCCTGGTATTTATAGTTCCTGTCCCGTGTCCCGAGCTCCACACACTGATGAGCTGCCACGGAAGATGGAATGCAGCACAGACGATTCACGGCCCATAAAAAAGTCCTGCGCTGCCGAAGACACGGAACAAGCGGGAAACCAGTTTCACAATGCTCTATAGTAGGCGGGGAGTTTTCATTTTTAATTCATTTGGCCACAATGACCGATCCTCGGGAGAAAAAACAGCACTTTCCCTGACAATAGATTCCCGACAAAGTGCTTTCACCGCTTTCCATGACAATGGAGTCATGACAAAACGAATCCAGGGACTTAATTAAGTCATCTCTAATTGTGGACATTTTTAGATGTTTTTTTATGATGCGCTCAGTTCGACTTCTCAGAGCTCCAGAGTTCACTTTCAGTCGGAATTATAGATCCTCAGATCACTAAACTCGGACGTAGACTCAAAGCTCAATCTCCTGGAATTAAAGAAACGAATCAAAACTAGCGTCAGAGTTTCGACTGGTCCGGACGCTGGACTCCAGCACATTGTGAGTCACGCCGTCTGCACTCTCACGCCTGTAAATCCCATATTTCTAGGGATGAGCCGCCATAATGGGCGTCTATTCCGAGGCCTAACCCTGATTAGACGGAGCTCGATGTCCTCGTGTGTCTGATCTCTGTAGTGTGTGAAACATGACTCACTGAACAAACACTCGCTCCTCAGTGTAATTCCTCGATTTTATATCAATCTGTCTGGATTAAAGGAGTCTTCACCGGAGACGATAATAACTAACGGCGCGATTGCGTGTGGAAAAGCTCTCAGCCGTTATTCTGGCGTTGCCCAACAAATATCTTGTCGAGACTCCTTAAAATAACAGCAGTGATGAAACGAATCTCTGGAGGTCGGCCATTTAAACCTGAGCGGCCGATGATGAATTGTGATTAAATTCACTGCGGTTTCTAAACAGACTGAAGAGAGCACAACGAAATCTCCAGGAGATTTGATGTAAGATTAATAAACACGCACGCCCTTGTTCTAATCCCGGACTAAACACTTCATGCCATTTCTATTTCTTCTCATCCTGTGTTTAGTCTGTCACAATATCCATCATTTTATCCTTTAATACGGATATTACTCTGTCAGGGTTCGGCGTGTTTACTAATTCTTCCTCAATAAAAACAAACAACAAAAAAAAAAACAGGTGTTTTTCTTTGTAAAACATAAAACTCAAGTCATGATTTTGTTTAAATCCTTCGGGAAGCGGTGAAACTTGGGAATCTGGTGTTCTCACTCGGGTGGTTTGGAATTCTATGAGCGAAGTCGGAGTGAAGAACGGCACCTTAGTAATGTGCCAAAGTGTGGAGAGGTATAGGAATGTCAGCTTTCAGTGGAATCCTGGACATAACACACACACACACACACACACACACACACACACACACACACACACACACAGCACGTCTTAGTGGAGAAGATAAGAACACAGATTTCCTTCTTTGTGTTTGTGTCGAACGTTTTCTGCTCCGAGAGCGTCTCCGCCCTGATTTCTCCCTCAGCTCTGTCTCGCTCTCATAGAACATGAGGAGAACGCGGAGAAGATCCATCACGTTTTTCGCTAATCCATCAGACTCCAGTGCTTCGGAGCCAAAAACTGTAAATGGTGGATGGAGCTGAAGCAGGAAATGGAAACGGAGAAACGTTCAGTCAGGTCAAAACAGGGGGAAAAAATCCTCAACAGAACCTCAAAGCATAAAAACAGACTGTTTAAACTGACAATCTTTATGGTTCCCGTCAGTGTTTATTTACAGATCTACAGGAGATCCTCCAGTGCGAGTTCTCAGAGAATAAACAAAAAAACAATCGGGAAGGAAAGGGTCAAAAGGTCAGAATGAGTGTATAAGAATAAAACAGAGCAGCCTGGTGAATCAGTAAAGCACTAATGAGGTGATGAGTAAAGCGGGTGCAGACGACCAGGTGATTAATGAGGAACCGCCCGATCCAGAGTATTTAAAGCTCTCGCTCTCTCTCTCCTTCTCTCTCTCTGGATGCGACATGGACAGAACAACACAAAGACACAAAAACCCTTCAGTCATGCCTCGTACTTTCCCACAATAACAATCGAGCCGTCTCCTTTCTCGAAGTCACAATAAACACACAGTCACGGGCGGACATGAGAACATTTCACAGATGGTGAGATCACAATACGAGCGCAGTGGAACTCGGATTACGTCCTGGCTGTCGCCGCACGGTTCTCCGGTGCTCGCACCATTTTTCAGATCTCTCGTAAAAGCCACTCAATGTTCTGCAAGCAATTTGTGGCGTGACATTACTTCCAGTCCTATAAATGTCCTCGCGGCTGCAGTGTGAATCACTCCCGAGCGCCGGCGAAATGAAAAGACGGCCATCAAACCACATGTAAACAATTAGCCCTCGCTGTAACAGAGTCGGAGTCATGCTGCATGCGGAGACGACCACAAGCGCGAGAGGGTTCCACTCCAAAAACGAAAACTCCGGGGAGATGAGCAAGGCCCGGCTCAGCACCGACAGCATTTATAGAGCGTTTCTACACCGTGTGTGTTCCGCACGCCTGCTCCGAGCTAGCACGAGACCACGTCTAACATCGATGAGCAGCAGGACGAATGCTCGGCTCCACCAAAACCACACGAGGAACCTCAAAAACAACAGAGAGGTCAAACAAACAGACACAGTTATATAAGAGATCCTTGGCGCTGAAGCAATCTTCAGGGGTCAAAGGTCAGATTACATCACATCCAGCTGCAGAACTGCGATTCGTTTTAAAGGAGAGCAAAAACCTCCAGTGTTTAGAAATAAAATATGGGTAATTCATTTATGGTCAAAAGATTAAACACACCCGGGTTCTCTGGTTGGAGATGTTCTGTATTTCTGTCCTCCTAAACTCCTAAATGTCACCCCTTAGGAACTTACAGTGGCTTGCAAAAGTATTCGGCCCCCTTGAACTTTTCCACATTTTGTCACATTACAGCCACAAACATGAATC
>JAQMYI010000034.1:674751-689985 GCA_030014275.1 Clariallabes melas | reverse complement strand
TAGTTCGGAGGAAACACGTGATAGTCTGCGACCCTCCCGGCTGAATGGTAGTAAGCAGCCTTAATGTGGGAGCCCCCCTAGCGACGGGGAGGAATTGGACACGACTAGATTGGGGAGAAAATCGGGGAAAAAGAATTGGGCAGGACTAAATAAAAAAAATAAAAAATAAAAAAAAAGATGTTTGTTTGGAGCGATGTACAGTGATATACAGTATCTGCTAATCCAACCATCTGACCTCAAATCAGTAGAAAGAAAAGCTCAAACATTCACCACTTTTGTCCCAAATTACCCGTGACCTAACCGCATTATTGTTATGTTTAATATAGACTTATATTTAGAGAACATTTTATATAGTTTTCCTTTTATTTGCCTGATTTCGATTTCTCTGTTTCTTTCTTTCTTCATTCCTTTATTTCTTTATTTCTTTATGTAACACAGTGCTTTGTTACTTTGGATTATCCGTGCTAACACATTCACCTCATTTCTGGATCCTGTATAAATAAGATCTAAGATTCTGCAGTAAACTAATACTCTATCATATTATTTGTGGTCTTAAACCGCCTACTTGATTAGAATAACATGCTGTCGGGTTTGTAAATTCCTAGTCAGTTAAAAAATAAAAATCACAGACAAGTTATTTTATTTTCACAGTTTGGATATGGCTCGGGGACATTATACCTGGATTAGGACAAAATCTGACTCTTGTGGTTTACATTAACTCATGCTAAGGGAATCAAAACGTGAAGAACTGTTTAACAAGACGTTACAAACAACCTTATAGCTGACTATCAGCCTGTCCTGATGTGACTTCACAGTGAACGTCAAAAACACGGCCTGTTAAAGCGTTTCTGTAGCACGGGCCAGAGGACGGACCCTTTACACTCTGATCAGCGGCAAACAAAATTCCTCACTCTGAACACAATGGAAAAAGAAGTGTGTGTGTCGCCGGGTTAGCCAGCGGTGACCGAGTCCTCCAGGATCTCACTCGATTTCCTCCCAGAGTTACGCTCAGCTCAAAGCTTTCCATCGTTATCCACCGTGTCCGAGCTCTTCAGAACCTGGAGCTTCTCTACTGAAGGGTAAACATCCTCTACACAACCGGCACGTCACCCTGCAGAGCGCTGAGGAATTAAATCTGATGTTCCAGGATTTCTTTTACAACAAGCGCTATTGTTTTTGATGTTTTTTTGTTTTGTTTTTATCAGCATGTTTTCATTACCCACAATGCCATTCGACTACCTGCTGATAGAGCTGTGATACTGTATGAGTGTATCAGGGATGTCGAGTGTATCAGATAACTTTCTTGTTCAGCTGTTACTTTAAAGAAATGTATAATGTAATATGAATAGAGATAATATTTAATGCATTTCAGGGCAGAGTTTAAATATAGGATTTTTAACTCATTAAATGTCTGAGATCAGGGCGGAGTTATTATTGATCATGTGATTTGTGTTTCTAATGATTTGTATATGTATGATTTGATAAAATATAAGAATAAAAAGGATATTTCATATTGTTTATGACTAACAGAACACATATTTGCTTTTAATTCATTAGTAAAGTCTTCAGTATACTGAGCTAAAGACAACATTAAAACATTTAAATCAATAATCGTAGGTTAGTCATTTCTGTTTACTAGTTAGTAGTAAATAACTTACATTTTTTAGGTGAGGCATTTTGTAAAATATTTTTTTTTAGAGCAGACTTTTAGCTGCTTAGCATTCTTTATTTAACTTGTTTTTTTTTAGATGTATTAATTATAATAATCAAATAATACCATTTAAAGATCTTTAAGTAATGGTTGTATTTAAAATGTTCATCTCAGAGCATTTATTACATTTTAACTCCTCATTATAAGGCAAAATTAATCTTATTAAATAAAGAATAAAATAATAAAATAAAATTTCAGAAAAGCATCTCTTTCTTACACCTCATTAGAAATTCAAAGGTTCTATGAGTATACATGAGTATGTACAGTAGATTGGACACGCCAAAGTCACAAAGACCAGAAAGTCAGCTAATCTGATGCTAGAGCCATGGTGTGGTGTCGTGACATCATGAGTTTGTACACTTTTAATCTAAAGAATCTGTTTTAAATGTAATGGCACATCTACAGAGCACCTGCGCCTGGGTACATCTCTTCACTTCTACTAATTTATTTTGTGCATTATTTAGGAAACCAAGTGAACAACTTAATAAAAAAAAACACAAAAACAATGTAACTGGCATGACTTTTCAGTAGCACGCTAGACTGTATTAATCTTGAGTGTATGTGTGTGTGTGTGTGTGTGTGTAGTCTTCTGCTACCAGGAGACGTGTGTGTAAGGATTAGAGCAACTTTACTGCTGTATAAATTACGGCCCTGGATCTGATTCACGGCTCGTCAAATAGTTTTACGCTTAAAGCTGAGAAATGTTGAACAGCACAGGCGTGTGTTTGCTCTGCTAACAGCTCGGCCGTCTGTTTGTTCTTTCTTTTGGTTCCTGATTTGTAACGGGCCTTTAGTGAGCCGTCAATCATGTGAGACCGCGCAGGATTTACAGCGTACAGTCAGTCACGTATGTAGCGTACAAGACCAGCGAGATTTCTCTGTTCAGCTTCTCATAAATAGACATCAGGTGGTAAATATTTAGTAACATTAATAATATAATAATATTATACTAATAAATATAGTAATATGTGTAAAGTATAAAGTTTTGTATAAAAAATCATCATGGAACTTCATAATTATTTTATTAATTAAAGAACAACAGCACACTTTTAAATGCTTTTTTCTAGTACTCTCGTATATTACATTACAAACAATGCAAGCTTTTTGAGATACTGAGAAACCTCAAAGCATTGTAAACTCCTCTGTCCTGAAGATTAATGTTACATCTTTTACGTCTAACACTGGAGACTCCTTCCAATACCACAATTACACAAAGACAATTCTCCTTACAGAAAATATCAGCACACTAATGACTTTATCAATCTGTTTATTATCAGCGGAGCGGGCGCTGTACACCCACCTGCGGATGAGCCGTTACTATGGAAACGTATTACAGCGAGTACATTATACAAATGTGTACTAATTATTATAATTATATAAATATTTTTATATTTTTATATATTTTTTGTGTTTATTTTTATTTTTGTAATGTCTGTTTCAATTCAAGCGACATTATTAATGTGCTTCTGGACTTTTGTGTGCACACACTACTGCCTACAGACTACGTGTGTATTGTGTGTGTGTGTGTGTGTGTGTGTGTGTGTGTGTGTGTGTGTATACAAGGTCAAGAGGTTCTGCGTGGCAGTAAAATGTAACGTTTATGCATTACTGTCCAATCAGCTGGTTGGGAACCCTGGTAAGCCCCTCCCACCTTCCCCTCATACTTTACTCGTCCTTTTTGCGAGTGAGAGTATAAATTGTTGAGCCGAGACCGGTGGACTCACCGTCTGAAGATGTTCATCGATCATTTCTTGAAGAGAGACGTTTCTCTGTTCATCTGTGCACAGGTGATTGTCTTTATCAATAAAAGTTAATGCATGAACTGTTTAATTTGTGCCACTGAGTGCAAAAGTTTATACACTCTTTAAGTTTAGGACAAATTTGGATTTACAGAGAATAATAAAATGCAATAAGCAGTATGATAATATTTTGGCAACGTGACTTTCTTGGACATTTTTCTTTTTTTGTTCAACATATGGTCACAGTTTATCTTGTTTGAGAATGTTTTTAACTTTCCTTGACTAGAATAAGACTAAAAAAGTAATTAGCAACCTAATGAGAAAAATTCTAATAGATCACCCAAAGCAGGTTGAAAGGGTGTGTAAACTTTTGAGAAATGTAATAAAAAGCAACATCGGACTGAGGTTTCAGTTATACTAATGACAGATTGATGCTGTGATTCTTTTTTTTATATTTTTTTTAAATAAAGACTAATGTTAGTATTAGCGCTAATACTTTGCATCGAACCTACTGAGAATTAGCCGTGTTAGCCAGCAGCGTTTTTCTGTTTAATTCAGTGATATATGAAAATGTTCTTGGTTAGTAACTTTGAATGTTTGTAATTATTAATAAAATCTTCAGAAGTCAGAAAAGTGAAATATCATCAGTGTTCTAGCTAGTGTACGTTCCACAGACTAATTTCAGTTTTAAGTATTTAGTTCTGTATTTATAAAACTCTCTGTGAAGGTGTTGGATGTTCCTTGCTAAGCTCTGCTTTCTCCGTGCAGGTTCTGTTGTTCTGTGCAGTAATGTGTGCGAGACAGAAGGGAGAACCGTGTTCACACTCAGAGCCGTGCCACAAGGGGCTGCGCTGTCGCTACATGGGGGGCAGCAGGAACAGGACCGGAGTGTGTTCAGGTGAGTCTGGGCTTCTGGATAGTCTGTGGTTTCGTTTAGAGTTTGGTGTGAGTGCTGGTTTGGGGTTTGATTTGTGTTTTGGTTTCGAGTGTAGTTAAGATTGCTTTGTGGGTTAGAGTTTAGTTTGGGGGTTTAGTTTGGAATCAGGTCCAGAGTTTGGTTTAGAGTGTGGTTTGGGGGTGCTTTTAGATTTTATATAGATTTTAGTTTGGTTTTAAGTCAGGTGTAGAGTTTGGCATTAATGTTTTATTTTGGGTTTGGTTTAGGTTGTAGTTTACAGACAGGATTAGAGTTTGTTTTGGCTCAAAGTTTGGTTTAGGAACTGGTTTGACTTGTGATTTGGTTTAAAAATAGTTACATTTGCTTTGTGGTTTTATTTGGGTTTGGTTGAGAGTTTGGTTTTTAGTGTTTGTGTGTTTTTTTTTAAATAATTTTATTTGTTATAACATCTAGAGTTTGTTTTGCATTTCGGGGTTTGGGTTTGACAGCAAGTTTGGAGTTGTGTTTTAAAGCTTCATATTTCGGGTTGCTTGTGGGTTTGACTTGTGATTTTAGATACTGGTTTGGCTTGAAGTTTGGTTTGGGAAAGTTAAGTTTGTTTTGTGTTGCGTTTGATTGAGAGTTTGGTTTAAAATCTATTTGAAATTTAGATTTTGATTGGTCAGGTTTGAAGTTTGGTTTATTTGAAGAGTTTAATTTATTTAATTAAATTCATCATTTGGTTTGTGACTTTTTAATAATTTGATTTAGAAGCACATCTAGAGTGTTTTGCAGTTTGTATTGGGTTTGAGGTTCAGATTTTGGTTCGGCTTGGAGTTTGATTTGAACTCACGATTGAAGTTTGGCTTGGTGTTTAGTATTTTAAGGGTTTGATTTAACATTTGTTTTTTGTTTGGTTGGGGATTTGGTTAGGGTTTGGCTTGGGGTTTTAGTTAGGTTTGGTGTTTTATTGTGGGTCTAATTTGGTGTCTGATTTTGGATTAAATTGGAAGTGATTTGAGAACTTGTCTAGGTTTCAATGTTATGTCCATATACCATCAGCAGCTCCTGAGGAAGAGTCCTGTGTAATGGGAAACTCTGTGTACCACAATGGCGAGACCTTCTTCCCGAGCTGCAGTTACCAGTGTGTGTGTCACGGTGGGCAGATCAGTTGCGTCCCCCGCTGTAACCTGGATGTGATGCTTCCGGGCCCAGACTGTCCGTTTCCACGTAAAGTGCAAGTTCCAGGAGAATGCTGTGAGAAGTGGGTGTGTGATGCAAAGGCCGAGGTCAGTGTGCTGGGCGGCTTCGCCATGGCAGGTGAGTTCCTGGTCTTTTTAATGAGGATGCTTAACTAAAGATCATTTTAATCTCCTCAGCTGGTTTTATATAGATAATTGGTTCGAAGGTACTTTATTGTGTGTTGTTGTGAATCTTAGCATACAGACAAGAGGAGACGTTGGGCTTCGATCCCAGCACAGAGTGCATGGAGCACACGACAGAGTGGAGCGCGTGTTCCCGTTCCTGCGGAATGGGCGTGTCCACACGGGTGACCAATCAGAACCGCCGCTGTGAGTTGGTGAAACAGAACCGCTTGTGTATGGTGCGTCCGTGCCAAGCCCTAGAAGAGCAAGCAAACCCTCAGGTACGAAACACAGAGTACTAAAATAGTGGAAAATACGTTACTTTTAAATTATTCCATTTTGGTTGATGGAAACGTTACTTATTAATAACTACTGTTGGTGCCTCAGTAAAATACTGTCACTTGACATAAAATTTTTATTGCTTATGAATTTATCTGGAGTTTTAGTTCACATCCCAGTTTAACAGCTTTATATTTATTGACTTTTTTTCCAACACAGGGAGTCGGGACGTGTCTCAGGATGACGCAAAGCCCCAAACCCGTCCACTTCACCTTCAGGAACTGCTCAAGTGTGCAGACGTTTCGTCCTCGTTTCTGCGGCCAGTGTTCGGATGGACGCTGCTGCACACCGCATGGCACCAAAACAACACCTGTGAGGTTCCGCTGCCCGAACGGCACCACGCTCAAGCGACTGGTCATGTTCATTCGTACCTGTTCGTGCCATCGTAACTGCCCAGCGGAGGATGTGGTTCCACGGCGTGGACCCGAGATCGGCTACTCCGCCATCCTCGCCCGCTAAAATAGTGTCAAAAACAAACCGCAAACATGGAGATACTCGTACTTCCTCAACCGAGCCTAAGTCAGGCAGGAGCAATGACCTGTGTGGGGTTTTATCATAAAATAAATACAAAATTTCAATGAAAACAGCTGATAATCAATTAATTCTTTAAATTGTGGTGCTGTGATGGTCACAGCACCACAATCGGTCATGACTTTTGTATTTCTCACTACCTAAAGATATTTCTGTGTTAGAGACTTATGTTGGATTAATCTCAGATATCAGTAACGTAACTATTTTTAAGAAATCAACTGTCAATCCACTCACAGCATCACAGTTTAATTTATTCTGAATATACAACTACACTCGACAAATGTTTTATTTAATTATTTACAGTTTTAAGGCAGAAGCTTTAAAACTATAAAATGCTGGAAAAAAATCGGAATCATAAGTTTGTGTCTGTCTGGATTATATATTTTTTTAAATTAAAAAAGTGCAGAATAAAAGAGAAGATTATAAAGGAGGGAGTTTATAGAATAAGTGAGATGCTTTAGCTGTAGAAGTTTCTCTAAAACTAAAAAAAGCAAACTACTGTACTAAAGAGTACTTAATAGTACAGAAGATGACTTAAGGGTACTTCAGATGATTATAGCATCATCAGACACGTAACTCAGTGAGATTATTATACGACTCTTTATAGCTGCTGTAACGTAAGTGAGAACAGGAACAAACCTGGTACACAGACTCAAGGTAACAAGTATCAGTTATAAGTGAATAAATTGTAATTGTTGGTAATTCGGTGTAGTGTAAGGGCAGTAGGATACATGGGGGGACAGTGTCTCGAAACATTTCAACTCTTAAACCCTGAGGCGTGTCACACACATTCCTCTGGTGTCTGAGTGTATGAGAGTGTGTGTATAAGGACGACCTCTCCCAGGCCCCGGCATCCTGACGGAGCACCAGGAGCGTCACCACCAAGTGCGTGTAGTGTGTCAACGGTTAAAGGTCACTCTCATAGTGGAGTGAAAGTTTACCGAGTTCATATTTGATCTCTTGTCTAGGTTGCCTTTAGTTTCCTTTTTTTATGTTGATGTTCATTTAAAAACTAAATATATCGGCTAATAATTTCTGTCTGCTCATGAGACAGTTATTAAATGGAACGATTTGTATCGCTGTCACTATTCACGTTATAATAAACTTTTTTTTATGTATAAATGATGTCTTTCTGATGGAATTCTTTTACATGAATTAACATTTATCACATATGAACAATGATACAAAGGAAGACTGAGCAACACACACACACATACACACTACATTAAACATTAAAATAATGTGAATATAAATAAATAAATGATTTTATCACAATGAAAATTCAGTGTGTTTAGTTTTACAGTTTATGAAGAGAGGACAGAACAGTAAACTGTACTCAAGGAAAGTCATTTCTTCCCCATAGCTGTAAATCTTCTCAAAATGCCTCAAAATCTCTAATATAATTCAACACAAATAATTTTACTGTTTTTTTTTTGTTGCTTTACAGAGTCAATGCAGCATGATTCTGGTGTTTCTTTACAAACCTTTTTTATTTTATTATTATAATTTTTATTTACACAAAATCACAAAATTAAATGAAAAGTGACAATTTTTTTATTTTATTTTGTACCATGTGTTTAATCCAAGAAAACTGTTTTTTTTCTCTGTAATCATGCAGCAAAATGAAACGTCAATACTATTCATGTATTTTGTTTAAAACAAACCAATACATATATATTTTACATTTTTTGTTCATAAACACATCAGAAGTCAAATTTCACATAATATTTAATTTAAAGGGATACATTTTAACATCTAAAATTTAGTTCAAAAGGTTAAAAAATGCTTAAAAGTAAATTTATAGATAATTACCAATTTAAATGTAACATTTGATGTAATGTGAAGCTCCTGAGGGCAGGTGATGACTGGGTGATGGTGTACACCTGTCGGTGGTTAGTCTGGAGGTTATTTAAGCATCTGGATACAATCCATCAGTTTGTTGCTAATGCTAATGCTAAGCTGTGTAATGGGCTGAGAATGTCTGTGCTGAGGGTTTTAGAGGAAAAAACTCTTATATTAATGACTCAGTTATCTGTAGCATGATTAGTTTAGAAATTATCTTATTTAAAAAATTTACTTTTGATGTTTAGTGGATTTTATTTCAAGAATATTAAAGCCTACAAAAGTACTCCTGTGATTGTAGTTTGAAGATTCTTCACAAGATGGCGAAACTGCTGTATTTTTAATCTCAATGTGAGTGGTTAAACCTCCTTGGTAACCATTTTAAGCAGGTTATACTGAAACGTCTAAATCACTTCCCTCCTGTCTGAAATGTGTACAGTATATACTGTAAGATCTATTTTAGGAGAACACACTAGTTACAAGGAGGATGAGAAGCTAAACAGTGCCTCATGTTCTCTGTTCATTATTTCCCAGTTAATATTTCCTCTCAGAAGGAAACTAACTTCATCTAAAGCTCAAATTTTACCCTGAGCCTGAGAAGTAAACGGGGGCTCACATGAACACGGACACATCAGCAACAGAATTTACCCAAAAAATAAAGTTGCAGAGCAACAATGATCAGGTCCAAGGACCTGTGCTATGGCCACTCGAATGCACAATTTACAGGGGACATACTAGAACGAAGCGAACCACAGCAATGTACTGTACACGGATGTCTGAATGGTCACTGACTCTCCCTCTAGCTGTTAAACTGACAAGAGAAGCCATATTATCTGGGAGACGAAGGCTTTAATATGACACATTGTTTTATGTAACTATTTCACATATGCTCAATTAGTTTATAAAATAATGATATAAACTATAATTACAGTTTTCATCTCTCAGTTAATATTGCTCATTAATTAAAATTCTATTACAATTTACACCAAAAGGTCAGAAGGAGTTGCATTGTGTTGTTGTCGAGTCTAGAGAGGTGGAGAGAGGAGGCATGAAGATCATTAGACGAAGTATGTGAATGTAAATGAGAGAGAGGGTGGAGGGAAGGTGCAGTTGCAAGGAGTAGAGGTAGGGAATGTAGAGGAGTTTAAATATTTAGGGTAAACTGAATGGAGGGGGTTGGTGTTAATGTTCCAGCCTGTTCTTGAGCACACTGAGAACACATCCAAAACCACTGCACTCTTTAACTGTTTTGCCCAAATAACCAAGCTCCCTCCCTAGGGTTGGCAAGCTGTGTAGAAAGGGAACAAGCGATGGGCCAGACCCCACCTGTTAGGGTTGAAAGTGACTCAGAGCGGGAGAATGTTAGTCAGCCACATTTAAGGCAATACAAAAGGTAGACCACACCTAGCTGGACCATCCGGAAGCCCCCTGGATAAACCCCCCTTCCACAACTTTATTACAATATATAGCTTATTTTGAGTTATATACCTACATTTTTTATTTCTATTTATGTGTTTATTTACTTATTTATTTTTACATATTTTCTTTTCTCTTTCTTACTGTCCTTCCTTCTTTCTTCATTTTCTTTTTTTTTGGTTGTGTTTTTGGTCTTTGTTTTGTTTGGATTTTTTTGTCTTTGTGGTTTTGCTTATCTACTATGTACAATCTTTTGTTGTGGAAAATTAAAAAAAGAGAATGAAAGGGAAAGTTTACAGAACGGTAGTGACAGGACAGGAATCAGAGATGAAGATGCTGCGATTTGCTTTGGGAGTTGCAAGAATGGACAGGATTAGGAATGACTACGGTATATTAGAGAGTAGTGCAGGTACAGTAGGACGGTTTGGGGACAAAGTTAGGGAGGCCAGATTAATATAGCTTGGACTTGTGCAGAGTTGGAGCTGCCAGGCAGGAGGAGCAAAAGAAGGACCAAGAAGAGGTTTATGGAGGTTTATGGATGTTGGAGTAACAAATGAAGATGTAGGAGACAGATGGAGAAAAATGGTCCACTGTGGCCGAAAGCAGAAGACTTACAAACTAATAATGGTCATTAAAAACATAAGATGTATAACAAATTGAAATAATACATGGTTCATTATTTCTGCAGCATATCTTTATTTTTTTTCCTAAACAGAAGCTGTACAGTAAAATAACAAATTCCAAAGAAAGTGATAGAAATATTTAAATGAACCTTGTTTTGCCTAAAAGCTATAGTATGATGGGGAATATTTGGTTCCACTTCTATCCAGGGCCCATCACCCAGCAAATGAGTCCAATTGTATTATGGGTTGGGCTGCACACCAAACACTGGGGTAACACCAGAACTACAGGTAGTGTTTGGGTTGACCTGGCTTCAGCAACCCTAGGATTGACTGGTCAACCCCCTTCTCCAGCCTCCCACAAACCAGTGGATCTGACCACTATTCCTCAGGATTACGTAAGGAGGTGTTCTCCAAAAGGGGGGCCCAAGACAAAACCAAAGGGGCGGGGATTTTTAAAAAATAAAGAAATAGGCCGGGAATCCCCGTCCCAGTATTGATTACTGGGGCCTGAACGCTGTGATGATAAAAGATCGCTTTAATGCCTTTAATGAACTCATCCTTCGACTGCCTATAGAAGGCTTGGATCTTCACAAAATTAGACCTTCGCAGCGGGTACAATGTTGCTCGCATATAGGCAGGGGATGAACGGAAAACAGCGTTCATCATGCCCGCAGGCCATTACGAGTACCTGGTCATGCCCGCAGGCCTCACTAATGCACCTGCTGTCTTTCAGCGGTTTATATGGTAACTGAGGTTCTCCGGAGACGATAAACTGTTTTATATTCGCCTGGATGACATTCTCATTTTTAGCGACTCCCTGGGGGAGCAATGGGTCTTGGAACTTCTCTTGCAGTGCAATTTGGTTGTCAAGCTGGAGAAGTCCCAGTTCCATGTGACCACCTCTTCCTTCCTGAGCTTTGTAGTTTCCAGCCAACTGTAAACTACGGCACCTTCTCATGGACCCAGCCAAGATGAAACACTTTCTTCAGGCTTTCACCTGGAGTCAAACAGGCAGATAGAGAGGGTCAACCAGGACCTGGACCACTCCCTTAGGTGCATGGCATCCACAAAACACTGCCCCTGGGTCGACCATCTGATCCGAAGTGGAGTACACCCACAACACTCTATGGCACACTTCCCTGGGCATGTCCCCCTTCGAGTGCCCCCATGTTCCCAGAGCAGGAGCTCAAAGTGTACAACGCGTGGGTGCGTTACAATAATAATACGAATAAGAATAAGAATAATAACAATAATAAATTCGGAGAACTACTACTACTAATAATAATAATTCTGAATGGAGAAAGCGCAGTCAAAGAAGTACCATCATTGAAGGAGAGAAAAAAATGAAGAATAAATACATATCAGTTTGAGCTTGACACGTTTATGAGCTCTGTCGCTTGCTGTCAATGGGCGCCTAAGAGACACAACACACTGAAACACAACTGCCCCCTACAGGTAATGAAGGGCATTTTCACACGCAGCCGCAGGAAGTCACGGGATCCCTTTTCTGAAAACGTCCATTTTTAAAGGCCAGGTCTGTACCTCAAAACATTGAGACTGGACTGACTAATCAACACAAGCGCAAACACACTGACCTACACTACCGAACTATCATACACACCAACCTGTAAATGCTCTTTTGCACAATATTCATTACTGGACTACTTTTTGCACAAACTTCTTTACTCTTAATTTTTGCTGCTACATTAAGGAATGTTTACAGTTTCTCCACTACCTCTCAACTCATCACCTCAACACCATATTATTATGTTACGTTGTGTTTTTGTTCGTACTGTCACTTTGTTGTTGCTTTTGTTTGCACATTTGCACGTGCACTTTGTTGTCTGTTGTCTGTAAAAAAAAAAGAAACCCTGTAGATAAAAAACTCTTCCCTAGTGTAACAAAGATGGACTTCAAACAAATGTAAGTTTCACAAGGAGCAGTCTTTATTAGAGACAACGTACTGAATGGCAGTATACGAGTCTTTGGCTTGTGAGCCGATGCGGCTAGAATAGCATAAACGGTAAACTGGGAAAGTGGTTATACTAACAGTAACTCTTCTTTCTTGGAAGAACCACGAATGTATTGGAGTGATATTGGAGTTTTTACTTGCACGTCTGTAGTTGAGTCCACTCTCAGCGGTACGAGCCTGGACGTTGACTGTGGCGTGGTGTGTGGTCTTTATGTGTTTGTAAATTGGTGTCAGGTGGTTGTAATTAGTATTCGGGTGATAGGGGGCACTGTGTCAGATTGGGTTCGGAGCCTGGCCTGACTGTGACACCTAGATAGTTAGTTCCCTTTCGAAAGCTCTACTCGATGCTGCGCTGAAAAGCGCTATGGGAAACGATTCTCGTGACCGGTTGTGAAGCACGTGTGTCAAACACGCCAAATATTTTGGCATGTATAACCTCAGACAGGTGACGTCAGCAGGTGAGGTGCACCTGGAGGTTATAAATAGGCGTAAACCGGAAACAGCCTCAGATTATTTTCTCTTCAGGATCCGTCTTGTGGTGTGCGCGGTGTGCAAGCAAACGTTCAGGGAAGTAACAAATTTATTTACTTACCATGGCTGATTCATGCAGAAAATGTGTTTATCCGTGTGAGAGGAGTCTCCCGGATGGTGATTTTCATACGTATTGTGTTGATTGTTTGGGGGAAGAACACGCTGTCCTTGGGCTTGAGGGAGGCTGTGAGCATTGTGACCTCCTCCCCATTAAAGTCCTTTGCGCTCGGCGCAGCGCGCTCTTGGGGCTCGCGCGTTGATTTGGCTGAAGGGCAGCAGAGCGAGTTGCCTTTTTCTCTTCCTCTTTCACCGAATCGGGTGCAGTCTCCGCCTACTTCTCAAGCGTGCGGCGGCGCTTCTTGTGAAGTAGCGGAGGAGATTCTCTCTCTAGCTTCCGCGGACTTAGATACTGTTGCTTCGGAGCGCCCTACCAGAAATGAGCAGGCGTATCAGGAGCTGTTAGAGGTGGTGACACGTGCTGTGGAGCGCTTACACCTCGAATGGCCGCAGGAGCAAAACTCCCCCAAACGGTCGAGATTAGATGACAGATTTCTGTCAGGTGGCCGGAGGGAGGAGCTTCATCGGCGCCCCCTCCCCTTCTTTGGTGATCTCCATGACAAATTAACCCGTTCATGGGAGAGGCCGTACTCATCCCGTGTGTTTGTTCCAACGACATCGATGTATTCTAATGTCGTGGAGGCAAATGCACGTGGTTACATGATGATGCCCCAGATAGAGCAGACGCTTGCGGGCTATCTTGTTCCTGGGATGTCATCCTCTCTGGAAAAGCCCATGCTCCCCTCCAAGCCGTGCAGATTAACATCTTCAATGGTGGGGAAGGCTTTTCAGGCAGCAGGTCAAGCTGGTTCTGCTCTGCACATCATGGCGGTTTTGCAGGCGTACCAGGCTGAGTTGCTAAATGACTGGAGCACCGGCGGGGTCCCTAATGAGGCGGCGTTTTTGGAGCTACGCCGAGCCACAGACTTGTCTCTAAGGGCAGCTAAGCAGACGGCCCGTGCGGTTGGCTGTTCCATGGCTGCCTTGGTGGCTACAGAGAGACACCTGTGGCTTAACTTGACGAGCATCAAAGACAGGGACCGTGTCTTCCTTCTTGATGCCCCTATTTCACCTTCCGGACTGTTCGGTGACGCTGTGAGTACCGTCATGAACAAGTTTCGGGACGCAGAGCTTCATCAGGAAGCCTTTGGTAGGTTCCTTCCCCGCCGTGCTCAGCAGGCGGAACTGTCGGCCACCCAGTTCCGATCAGCTCTGGCCTCCCCGAGACGGGAGGTTCAGAAGGAGAGTGTGGCGAGCCGAGCACCCCCTCGTAGATATTGGGGCAGAGCTCACCACGCCACTCGATCCGTCACTAAGAGAACGGACCTGAGGTCCATTTTGAATGAAAGGAGAGAGGTTGCAGGACCGTGAGGTGTCTCTCCAGTGAAGAGGTAGGTGTTCGGCCCCTTCCTCCCATGTGCAGGATGCCGGACACCTAAAGCCTCGGGCACCTTTTTAGAGAGGCTGGCAGCGGGAGACCTACTGCCAGCTATGTCTCTTTAAGCACAAAATATTATGGGAGACCACCACCCTCAGGAGACCGGTGTTCAATTCCTGCCACCACGGGTGTTTCGGGAGACAGCGGTTTTCCGACAAAGTGTTAGGTGCTCGGTTCCCTCCTGTCGTGTTTCAGGACACTGAACACCCAACGGCCAACCCCATCACCACCACGCCTCTGCCTAGCGAGTACCGCTCCCTTCGAGAAGTTGGCAGCGTGTAAGCTACGGCCAAGCATGTCTCCTTGGCCAAAAGATTCATTCATTGTGTTTCAACGGCGTGGGTTTCCACCTCCGTGAAACCACAGTGAGCACCTCTGTTAATTTCATAATCACAGGCTTGCTGGCAAGAGGGGCCATAGTGCATGTTCCCCTCCCAGACAGAGCCGCTCGGCATCATCACGTCGCCCTAGCGCACCTCACTTCTTAGGATGGAGTCCTAACGCCACAAAAGCGTTTTCCCTCCTACACGAGGTATAAAGTCATGCAGAATCCGAGCGCAATGCGGGCACAGCTGTCTCCTGCGCACGCCGAATTCATTGTAGCACTCTAAAGGAGTATAAGCTAGGCCAGGTGGTAATGTCACTGCTCCCAGAGCGGTTTCAGTGGTGGCTAAGTGCCGGGGGATTTCATCCAAGGACCAATCCCCAGAGGCAATAAGGGTTACGCGCCGAGAGCTTCGTACCCTTTCTATGTGGTTCAGACCCCGGTCTTTGACTCTGGGTCCCACTCTAGG
>JAQMYI010000032.1:228221-240840 GCA_030014275.1 Clariallabes melas | reverse complement strand
TATATATTTAATATTAAACCAGGAACATAATGAAGAAAAATTACAATGTAAAGTAAATACAAATACAGTATATATAAAAAACACCCACTTGACCCAAATACATACACATGCAAAAAAAAAAGTAATTAATGCGTTACGTAGTTTTCATATTAATAAATGTTGGGATAGGCTCCGCCCACCGCGTCCCTGAATACAGGATGAAGCGGTGTGGATGATGAGTGAGTGATGATCGTGTCTATGTTGCAACAGCAAAATTAAATTTTTACCATTTAAAGACATTTATTTCACAGAAGCACATTTTTATTCACCGGTTTCCCATTTATCTGAACCTTATGATTTTACTTAAGTGATAATTCTGGCTTTAATTCAAATAAATTGCTGTAATAATGATTTTGTCCCAGTGTGTTTGTTTGCATCACTCACGTCATTGCACACAGCTCCTTATGTGTGTAATGAGTTTCCCTATAAAAAAGAATCCACAGATAATAATACAGATGAAGCGTTAATGCTGTCTGGTGTGGATAAAATAACGTAAAGGATGAACAAGTGCACTGCGTGTGATTTGCACTCACTCTTTCCTTTATTCTTCCTTTGTTTTCCCTAATTATCTCTGGTTAGGATGGCTGAGGACGCGAGGACGGTCCGGGTGAGCGGGCTGCCGGAGAACGTTTCTGAGACTCGGCTCATAGACAAACTCCAGATCCATTTCCTGCGTAAAAGGAACGACGGAGGTGAAATCCGCTCGGTCACCGTCTCCAAAACGGCGCCTGGTACAGCCTTCATCACGTTCGAGGAGGGAGGAGGTGAGAGGTTTTTATATCAATGGTGAATAAAACTGTTTTTTTTTGTAAAGAATGGAATAAGACACCAGGTGTGTGTTTATGATCATTACATCGTGTATAAAGTCTAACTTTAACCGTTACACATTAAAGCCTTGGCTTGTGTATTAGTGACTATACACTCTAACACAAAGTGTGTTTTTTCTTTTATGTATCTGATGTACAGTAACTCTCTCTCTCTCTCTCTCAGTTGCTTTGAGACTCGCTCAGAGAGGAAAGCAGACCTTTAAAGTCAATGACAAAATCTACGACATCAGCATCAGCCTTCACCAGGAAGGAGTGGATGTGGATAAAGTAACAGCTGTTTCACTTTCATTTAGATTCACTCTTTAAAGATATCGCTGACCTTAAACGTACAACATTTCAAATTTCCTCTTTTTCCTTCTCCTCCTCCTCTTCCTCGTCCTCCTCCTCCTCCTCTTCCTCCTCCTCCTCTTCCTCGTCCTCCTCTTCCTCCTCCTCCTCCTCCTCCTCGTCCTCCTCCTCCTCCTCCTCTTCCTCCGCAGGTCCTGTTGTCTCTGTCAGTGTTGGTGGACTACAGGAAGCTTCCAGGAGGAAAAAACTCTCTTCAGTCGTTCCATAAGGGTTTTCCAGGAGTCCGCTTGTCTTTCGATGATCAGAGAGAGCGCTGCACTCTGAAAGGGAGCTACAGCGAGGTTCAGCTGCTCATCAACCTGCTACTGGAATCACTGGATCAACTGGAATCGCAGGTATTAATTAAACCTTTACATTTTAAAGCCAGTGCTTGAGTTCTTTAGTCTCAGTTGCAGTGCTTTGCGAAAGTATTCAAACCCCTTGAACTTTTACGCATTTTGTCAGGTTACAACCACAAACATAAATGTATTTTATTGGGATTTTATGCGACAGACCGACACAAAGTGGCGCGTCATTGTGAAGTGGTGGGAGGAAGAAAGCCATTGTTGAAGGAAAGCATAATCAGTCCTGTTTGCTGTGTCGACACATGGCTTGTTGCAAACTGCCATCTGCAAACGGGACTTCTTATGACTTTCTTCTTGTCACTCTTCCATGAAGGACAGATTTGTGGAGGTCACGACTAACAGGCGTCCTGTGGACAGATTGTCCCACCTGAGCTGTAGATCTCTGCAGCTGCTCCAGAGTTCCCATGGTCCTCCTGGCTGCTTCTCTGATTAATGCTCTCCTCTCTCGGTCTGTCAGTTTAGGTGGACGTCCATGTCTTGGTAGGTTTGCTGTACTCTTTGGATATTTTTTATAACCTAACTCTGCTTTAAACTTCTCCACATCTTCATCCCTGACCTGTCTGCTGTGTTCCTCTGGCTTCACGATGCTGTTTGTTCACTAATGTTCTCTAACAAACCTCTGAGGGCTTCACAGAACAGCTGTATTTATACTGAGATTAAATTACACACAGGTCGACTCGATCTACTAATTGGGAGACTTCTCAAGGTGATCAGTTCCACTGGATTTTATTTAGGAGTACCAGGGTAATGGGGGGCGAATACTAATGCACGCCACACTTTTCAGATTTTTATTTGTAAACAAAATTGAAAACCATCATTTTCATTATTTTCTGTTGGTCTGTCACATAAAATCCTAATAAACTACATTTACGTTTGTGGTTGTAACCTGACAAAAAAAATGTGGAAAAGTTCAGGGGGAATAAATACTTTTGCAAGCCATCGTAAAAATGAACTATAATTTTATGAACACATTATGATCTGCGTATAAACTTTTATAATCTCTCTACATAAAAATGCACTTAGACCTTTATTAAACCTGCATGGAGTAAAATATATTCTTACAGATTTTATTTATATAATGTATTTTTTTGCATAAATATATAAAATATACCAAAAGCACTTTGATGCTTTTTTGCATTCATGCAAAATGTAATCATGTTATTTAGAAGAAAAAATACTTTTAAGATTTTTATGCTTTTTGTAAGAGTTTGTGTTAATACTAAACTCTGCTTAATGTTCCTGCATTAAACAAACCCTGACGCTGCCGTTGTCTCCTGAAGCTGTACGCAGATATCATGATGTACTGAAAGCTGTGAAACTGCCTGTGTGATTCGCATCATTAAGTTTTTTTTACTGCTCTAACACTAACAAAAATAATAACAATATTCACTCAGGACCCGAGTTCAGGTGATAAACCATCACCAAAGACAGAAAGCAATAAGGCCTATTGTTCCCCCCTGGAGATCTCACCAAACAGCCCTTTAGGGGCAACTGAAGACCCCGGGGTGGAGGAGCACACCGTGCTGAGTGACGTTTCATATCTGGACCTGGAGAGTGACAGAGGGAAGACAGGTACGCCCCCTACAGGCTTTCAGAAACTCTAATAGAGATAAACATCGTCCTAAATAAAAATGAAGAAAGTAAAGAAAAACAAAGAAAGAGGGAGTGTTTGAACTTCATGGTTATGTACAGGATCTCGTGATGTCATCATGAGTCCACATCGGTGGAAAGGAGCTTTGGGGTTACAATTAAAGGAGGCGGAGTCGCCATTTGTAAAGAATAAGTGAAAGAATCATGTGGGGGAAAAAAATGAAATTACCTTCATGCAATTGAGCATCAGAGCCGTGTTGCAGTTTCCAGTGAGCATAAGAGATGATGGTCCACTTCCTTTTACCCCTGCTAGTGCAGAATATTAATAACACATACAGGATGTAGTTTATGTAAAATACAGTGATACTATGCTAAGTGAACTATATGCTTATTCTTTAAAGGTTTACCTCTGCCAGGTAGTTACGATGATCATGCATCACGTGCAGCTTTATCAGAAGACAAATGGGTCTCGCCGCCAGATATCAGCGCCGAGTTCGAAGACTTTTCCCTGATTGTCGATTCAGACATCTTCCATTATATCCATAAATTCTGCTCCAGAGAGTACCTAAGCATCCTCAGGAGGCACAAGGTGGAGGTTCTGGATGTCAACTTTGACGACATCACAACTTTGTACCTCGAACCAAAAGCAGCCCAGCATGACATGAGTTCTGTTCTAAAGGCCCATCAAGATCTGGCACACCTGTACCAGCAGAAGGAGTCGCAGTTACGCAGGGAGCACGTTTATAAGCAAGGAATTCCAGAGAAGGAGCTCACAAACGCTCTGGAGTCGCTTAGGACGAGGCTGCCTAAGCTGATGATCAACGAAGAGGACAGGAATGTGTACATGATTGGAAGCGTAAGTGACGTATCTGAAGCAAAGCAGTTTCTCAACGATGTACGAGGGCTCAGGGTGGAGAAAAAAATCCAATCAGATCATCCGTTTGATCCATCTCAGTCCAAAAGTACCTTCTCAAAACATGAAAGTTCAGCATGGTCAGGGCCATCAGGCATCTTATCAACATCGCTTCAGAACCCTGATGATCTGTTCAGGCCAAAAAGGGACAGACAAGATGCAAAGATGCAGAATTCTAGCGAGAGAAGACAGACTTCTGTGGAACTGAAAAGTTTTGAAGACCGTTCACTCACTGGACAGTTTAACTTCTCAAGCCAAAGACTCGGGAAGTCAACAGAAGACATATTCTCTCACAGAAGAAATGACGTTTCACAAGAGAGACATGTCCCAAGTGATCTAGAATGGATGGATCACGGTGGCTTAGTGGACAAAAATAAATGTGCAGATTCTCTCTTTGAATCGTCCAAACCTTCTGCTCCACTCCCCATTTTAAATACAAATGAAAAATTATTTAATACATCAGACATGCATTCAGACTCGAAGGTAGCTGGCTCAGAGACACAAATCACGTCAAGTAAAGGGTCCAAGACCAAACAACCTGAGGCTGCGAAGGAACGAAAAATGGCTGCGAATTTTTGTTTGGAAATGTACAGGAGCTCAAACAATTTACCATCTCAGAAACAGACAGCTCTCAAACTGGATGAAGATGTGAAGGAGAGAATGTTTCCTGACAGCGGACAGCCACGATCTCTTCCTCTTATCTCGACATCATTGAACAGTAACCTGGATCCAAACACTTTACTTGGTACTGCGAGTGCAATAACCAGCCCTAGCAAGATGAATTTCCAGGACAGGAAACCTGCATTGACTCCAGCTTGCTCGAGTGGAGACCAAGGTGCCAAAAGTCTTCCCATCATGCCTTCAGGATCAACCCTGACAACATCCAATAGCCAGAGTTCTCAGACGAGGGAAATTGTTGCTATAGATATAGCTTTGCCTTTTAAACTGTGGTTATATGTTATGGCAGTTTATAGAACTGAAATCGATCATTTGACATCGGACCTACAAGTTAAAGAACAGGTAGATAAGGACGACATCACGTTATGTCTAAGAGGTGTAGACTCGGAAAAGGTGAGCGAATGTCACCAGGGCTTGAAGGGTCTCTTTGCGGCAGCTGAAAAAGACTTCGACGTAAGAACGCTACCGCTGTCTACACTTGGAGTGTCGAACTGCAAGGATAAGACCTTGCTAGATTTGTGTAAATGCATGAGAGAGCACCATAAGATGGTTAAGCTTCTAGTAATGTCCAATGATGTGATGATCCTTGGCCCTAAACCATCATGTGATGAGGTAGAGGCCACCATGATAAAGGTCTTCCATAAAGATGGAACGTTGGAGAAATCTCCCAACCAGGATACTTCCCACACCAGCAAATCATCTGACAATGATCTGAAACTGCTTGGTGACAAGACGACAAAATCAACAAAACCACATAGCATCATTACCAAAGATACATCTAACCTAATACCTGACCAGAGTGTTTCTCATTCCTCAAAAAATCTTCCTCAGGCTTTAACAAACCAAACTAGAGACAACCAAGAACAAGACAATCAAAGTGTGAGCCAGAAGAAGATAAAAAATGAAAAGTTAGAACAACTGGATAGGAATGATTCTACCTTGATTCAGGGAGATGGTGGGAGCATGAACAAGAAGAATGAAGAAACCTCATCTGGCAGCATCATCACCTCAGGAGAAAGTGACAAGAACAGAGCTCATACGAGCATCACTGCTCAGAGCAAGGAAACCTCTACTCAGCAAATGAGCCCAGGCAGCTCACAGGACCAGGGGTCACCTGGAGTCCCAGAACCCGAGAACGACACCCTGACGTCCCATTCAAGCCGAAACCAGAACCTTCTTTCATGCTGTGTGTGTAAAAAAGAGTACAGCACGGTTATACAATTTGCATGTGGCTTTAACTTTTGCCCCAAGTGTGAGAACGAAGTTCACAACACCTGCGGAACCTGTGGTACCTCCGGCTCTGGAATCAAAGGCACAATGTCTGTTCAAGAATCAACAATAACTATTCCTGGATTCAACAGAGACACAACCCTGAAGATTGTCTATGACATACCTGATGGTGTTCAAGGGGTAAGATATACTGTTATACTGTTATAGAAATCATCTCATTAGTTATAGACTGTAACCTCTGGTGTGTTGTAATGGTTTTTTGCCCAAACTCATGGTCTCTCCACAGAAGGATCATCCATGCCCAGGGGCGCCGTTTAAAGGCAACAGATTTGAAGCCTTTTTACCTCGTAACAAAGCCACGGAAAAGCTTCTGCCTCTTCTGCAGAAAGCATTTCATAAAGGACTCACCTTCACCGTGAAAGCAGGATCTTCGAATGATGATGAAGGGAATGAAGGACGAGTGGTTTGGGGAAGTATTCCTCATAAAACCAGGACAGAAGGAGGCACATCTAAGTGAGTATATCTTCTCTTTTAGGTGGGTTTTCGACTCTATCTTTCAGACCTGAACAGCTGTATTTAATATAACAGGTTCCTGATGGTGACTCTGAATGTATACAGACATCATGTTTATACTAATTGCTAGTTTTTCTTCTGCTCAAATTGGACAAGTTTAGGATGCAGATCCAGTGTTTCTGAGGACTGAACCAAACACTTGAAACAGATCGCAAATAGAAGACAATAAAATTAACCAAAGTTCAGCAACTTCAGGTTCCTAAACATGAGCCATTGGTACTTCTGTAGAATTATCATCTTATCAAACCAACTATATTATGTCAATTATTAATATAAAGAAGCTCATTGGATGAGAGAGAGAGAAAGAGAGAGAGAGATGAACATTTTGCATAACTTCATGCACAAAAGTGATGTATGAAATTGTGCAATCGCTCACACAGCTGGAAAGGTAATTCGTCTGTGTGAAAACAAACCTGTGACTATAAGCTCTGGCCACAAACAAGCAATCACTCCTGCGTGTGGACTCGAGTGTTAGGATCAGGTTTAAATGTTCTTAGCTTCATGTCCAGACCTGCGTATGCAAAAAAATTGCAAAATTTCGTTTCTTTATTGGAATGGTTTCCCAAAAAATCTAACTGATACTCACATGCATACAAGTCACCGCTTCCTGGTGATGGTGTAGAGGTGCCTCATTACAAACTCCTAACATATTCAACAAAATTACAGTCAAGCTCCGGTTAATCACGCAGTCGTTATGACAAGGTGGTGGCGCTATGGCCTAGTTGGTTAAAGCCTCTGCCTTGTAAACAGGAGGGACTTGTTTCAAATCCCAGCAGTGCCTCTTGCGATGCTCTTCTGTATTGTCATATTGTAGATCACTATCTACACTAATATCAGCACCATGGACACTGTGTTCTGACTCTGTTTTTCCTCCTTTTGCTGTAGGAACGGCTATCCTGACTCCAACTACATCAAGCGCCTGGAGGAGGCGCTGCAGGCAGCAGGAATTGAAGAATGAATGCTTTTCCCCCCCTGACCGTTTTTATCACTTCTCACTCTCCTGAAGACAATCCTTAAAATTCTTGTGGGTTTGTTAGTTAGATCTCTCCACCAAGTTTCTGTTGAGCTATGACTTGGTCCTGTGCTAAAGTTACTCCCATGTTCTCCCCAAGTCGGTGTGAGAGTTTTGTTCTGGGTTCTATGGTTTACTCTTACAGTACCTCCTAAAACTTCCAGGTCAGGGGACTGGTTTCACTGGTTTCAAAATTGTTGAGATGCTCGCTGCCCATCCAGCAGTTGATAAAATGTTTATAAACAATTAGATGTATATCACTTTACTTTGCTTTTTAACATTATTGCATAGTTAGATGAATTATTGTCTGTTTAAACAATTGTCACTGCTATATGCATTAATTTTGAAGCATAAATCCTTTCTCTCCTGATAAGTTAATACTTTTTGTGTTATTGTTGTTAATAAATCACACTATTACACACATTTTCATGTTTCATTCTGCTTGTAAAGTACACAAGGAGCTCGCAGTAAAGGGCAGTGAAAGCTGACCAGACTTTATAGGGTTAAATTTTGTCTGGGAGGAGTTCCTCATAGAGAGCCAATAGGAAGGCTCCTTTTTTGCCGCCTGATTTGCATCTTGTCCTAATAATTAACTTCTGGATTTTACTACTTAGCCAATGAGCATTTTAGGCCTCACTTGTTGACTAGGGAAATTCACTAGTTAACTAGTGAGGTTTAAAAACGCACTAGTTAACAAGTGAAAACTTTAAGACGTACTAGTTAACTAGTCAAAAAAATTGTTTCACTAGTAGTACTAGTGCAATTTTGGACTTCACTAGTTAATTTCTTGGCGCAAATGTGTTTGATATCCCCGATATCCGATAAATGCTCAAAAGGCTTGCCATATCCACCGCCCCGGCTGCTCCCGTCGAGGGGTTGCTACAGTGGACCATCCTCATTACTCATTACTGCAAAACAACTTGGCACAGGTTTTACGCCGAATGCCCGTCCTGACACAACCCTCCCATTTTATCTGGGCTTGGGACTGGCACTGCATCCAGTGTTTCTGGGGTTTGGGCATTTTAATACAATGTGCAGGTAAGAATTTAAATCGACCACATACTGTAACAGCTGTGCTGTTTATAAACTACCGTAAAATATCATTTAGAAATTAAATGGTCTTTAAATGCCTTTGTCATATGTCATTATAAAGGTGTATAACATGTAAACCTATAGTTCAATCAACATTGCAGTTATTAATACTCATTAAATATAAGAATATTAATGTATAATGTATGAATATTAATGCAGTTTCAGCACATGCTCCACAAAAGGTCTGTGCACGGCCATGTAAGAGAAGTTCAGACTAACTTCAATGAAACCATCTTACTAATTTGTTATATTATAATATATTAAAGATGTCAAGTCTATTTCAGGGTGTTTATTCAAACATGACCTTCCCTAAAACAATTAAGATTTCACTAACTGAGCATTTTATTTTATAGTAATGCACCAAACATATATGACTTATATGACAGATATAAACACCAAACATATAAGACCTATATAATATATAACAGATTCTCATATGACATATAAAATTGATAGATTTTTATAAATTATCTATCTACAAGGTTTATTATGACGAAAATTTCAGAATGACATATATGTGCAATGTAGAAGGAGATTCATACAAATAATACTTATACATGTATTTGTTGTTTAGAGCATTGATGAGGAAGAAAGGGGATCAATGTGTCCAGGTGGAAATGTGACACAGTGACTCATTCACACTAAGCAGACGACACATCCTACATGCTGGACAGTGGGATGTAGTTGCTCAAAGGGACAAGGAATTACTCATCCTTTTAAAGGTAAGTCATGTTTCTATATCATTTATCCAAAAACTGACCGAAAATAAAGTCATGAGTTTAAAAACTTTAAATTAATAGGTTTTTAAATAGAAATAAAACATAAAAAAAATTTTTTTTTTTTTTTTTAGCTGTGTAAGGGTTTTTTAGATGTCTTGCATCCAGTCAGATGGAAAATAAAAGTTAAGAATTATGAATGTTTGTGTAATTAATGAAATTTTAATGATGTATATACAGTAAAAGTTGAGAATAATGTGTGATGTGCATTTGTGCGATCGGTTTTCGTTTGCACGTCGCATTTTTTTTTCATGTCACACATTTAACTTTATACAGCAATGCACTTAGTAAAATCACTCACACTACGAAATGGTACCGAATAAACCACAGATTATTAATTACACTGTGAGTAAATACTGTACTGTACAGCCTTAAAGGCATATCTCATTCTTCTGTTCTGTGTGAAATCGGTAAGAATAACTTATAACCAGTCTACACACCCCCGAGGGGAAATGGTTTAGTCCTGACTCTTAGTTGGGAGTGTGTAATGTCCTGATGTTCATCGAATTAAAACAAATATATAAATAAAAGGTCAAATTCTTTTTTTGTGAGTTATGACACTGATCTGACTCCATACCAGGACATCCAGAGTACCACAGCCCACTCCGCACTGGGTGAACCAGGCACAGACCCGGCCTTCCCAGACCCCAGTTCCCCATCCGATGATGTCATGTAGGGTCCCAGCCCAAAAATTAGGGTAAGGCTCCCATCATTTTTGTCCAGGCCAATTTCATTAGTCTGGTTTTTAAATGATTTACAACTCAAACGCAGTGTCTGATTTTCAACAATTGATGCTCAAACTAAATCATTAATTGTTACTTTTTAGTTCAATTTAATTAATTTTTATTTGTATATCGCCTTTAACTATTGCTAGTTTTAAATTATTTTTCTTTAATGCAAGGGAATCTACAATTTATGAGTGTGTGTGTGTTTATACGATCCATCTAAAAAAATTTTTTTTAAAAACGACTATCATGGAAAGTTTTTTTTATTTTTTTTATTACAGAAGTCTAACTTGTGTATTGTAGATTGATTACATCTAAAGTGAAATATATCACTTGGGAAAAACTGCTGACTTGTGACAAGTGTTTTCTTTGTGTATCTTTTCTTATTTACAGACTTGCACTACAGCCACCGGGAGCAGGAGACGCATTGCCTTTTGAGAATGTGCAAGTATTTAAATGTGTGTTATTTCAGCTCTTCTCATTAAATATAGAAATAAATTGAATACATTTAATATAGAGTTAAAAGTTTGGATTTGACTTTTTTCCACAGGACTGATTTCTCGAGCTAAGGACAGAAAAGACAGACAGCGCTTTACAGACAGTGTCAAAACCAGACTGTCAGAGGCATTTGCCGAATTAAATGAATTGGGTCTCGACTTATCATTTATTGACGATATAAAAGAGGAATCCACAAGATCAAAAAGGAGGGAGCACGTCTTTAGTAATAATATATTAAAATTTCACCCAAAAATATTCACCTCACTCCTGCAACAGAATCAGAAATTACACAAAAAATGATTGTAGATTTCAAAATGGAAGAATTCTATATAAATATCAATTCGGTTGTGTATGGGAGAATATCAGGACAACTTGTCAAATTTATAAAAAAAAAAAGATTATGTCCGACAAATATAAATATGGAAATGTGCAAGAGGACGATGAAATAAAATTAATTAGTGACTTTAATTTTATCAACAGAAATGAATTGTATGTTGATATTTTTGCAAAGATAAAGTGGCTCGAGGGCCGAGGACATCAGGTAAGATTTGATGCTGTAAAAGATGAGGTCACCAGTATGTATTCAGAAACTCGTGGCGTGACCTGGTGCTACCAGGTAGTGGACAAAGCTAGTAATCAAATTTTCACATGGTTCTCATTAATGGTCTTGCTCACAAACTTACGAACAAATTCATAAGCACGAAGTACAACAATTTTTAAGATTTCATATATTCACACACTCTTCCAATGAAAGTGAAGCAGACACCTCCTGAGCTTTTCCAGCAAATTTGCACTGTAGCATTAAAAGCCAAACATCACTCAGCCATTTCAAAGCTGTAGCTAAACGTTCGAATGCTTGAAAATAAGCTTCAACCCCTTTTATCCGAAAAGCTGGTACAAGCACAATATTTTTCGCCACATTAAAAGAGCTTAACGATGAATCAATCAAGACAGGCACAGACACAGGCAATGGGTTAATCACATCCGTTATAACTGCAACATTTACTCCATTACCACCTCTAACCTTTTTATCAACCTGGTCACTCGAACCTACTTTTTGTCTATCTTGCAATTCAAGTTCTTGTAAACGAACTCGAGGATCAGCTTCAATTCGATATTTCTCTAACTGATATTGCAACTCGTCTTTCCTTGCTTGAGCTTTATCATGAGTTTCCGACTGTAATCTAGCTAAACGTAGTTTTAAACGAGCTTCTTCTTGAAAAGTCGGTGATGCAACCATAGAAAACGAAAATGGATCAAGTTTTGGCATAGACAAGGGTGCTGGACATACCTCTTTATCACCAGACAAACTATCAGCACTTGTAGTAGACGTTCTGTCCTCTTCCGTCACAGCAACTGGCAACTCCCCCTGCTGAAGACCAGCAGCAACTACTGGCAAAACTCCTTTGTCTGAAAGCGCAGCCAAAACATTGGCCTCCAAGTCCTTTTTAAGGTTGGTTTTTGAAACCGTGATTTCATAACGTTGAGCAATTTCGAATAAATCATCTTTCCTACAATTGTCTATTTTTTCTACACTTGGTTCTTCCACAAAATCAGTCAAATTAAATTTTGTTGACATGACTAAATTACATTTGCATTAAATGAACAAGTTAACAAGTAAACAAATAAACTCCAGACATAAGCTCAACCAAAAACTCTAAACTAAGTTCTAACTAGTCTTCAGAGGGTTACCAATTGAAAGAATAAATCTCTCCCCCGGGATACCTCCAAAAATAACAAACTAAAACAAAAACACAAAACAAAAAATAGTGAACCGTAGGAAGAACCGGCGCTCAGCACGGCTCAGCTGGAACACTCTAAATAACTGGAGAATTTTGTTTACCTGCAACAACACTGTTAGTACTTTAGTATCTCACACAACAAATACTCTTTAGACCAGTGTTTTTCAACCTTTTTTGAGCCGTGGTACATTTTTAATTGAAAAAAATCACAAGGCACACCAACAATCGAAAC
>JAQMYI010000032.1:113798-125963 GCA_030014275.1 Clariallabes melas | reverse complement strand
CCCCTAAATGCATTGAAGCAACTGCCATGTGATTGGTTGATTAGATAATTGCATTAATGAGAAATTGAACAGGTGTTTCTAATAATCCTTTACGTGAGTGTATATTGCGAGTATAGTGCGCTAGCGCGTGTGTATATTGCGAGTATACTGCGCGTTTGTGTGTGTGTGTGTATATTGCGAGTATAGTGTGTGTGTGATTATAGAGTAATTCTCCAGTTCCATTCAATAGCTGTTTAAACTAATCCCAGGCCAATAACACACTCAGTGTTGTGCAGTTTTAGGAAAATCGTAACTCTTCTGATCTCCTACACTGTGTTTGTTTGTTTGTCCCAGGGACGAGCCCGTGCGCTTGGAGCGAGCCGAGGAATCGTCACCGTGTGTCATCACCCTGCTGTGCCGCCCCGACTCGGGCGGAGTCATCACCAGCCTTCAGGTCGTGAGCGAGGCGAGGACTGTGGAGGTGTACTCGCTCTCCGGCGACTACTGCGGGACGAGCCGCGGCGAGGAGGATCCACGATGGCAGCAAAGCAGGTACATGTGGAACAGAGAACATCAGAGAAACCTTCAGCTTCCAGTTTATTGATTTGAATGTAATGTAGATGTTGTTGTGCTAGTGGTGGTGATGAGAGACTCTTCTACACGAGCCGCTTGGAGTTGGAATCCCCACTATCGTCATGTGAAGTAAAGGTACGCCTGTCACTTCGTCTTCTCGTGAACACACACACACAGTAATCATGGTCTAAATATAAAAAGTAACATGTTATGTGGAATGATGATAAGGTTTCATGTACACCATGGGGTTTAATAGAATTCATTTAGGATCTGTTTTATGAAATCATATTAAGCAGTTTCCCTGTGGGATTAATAAAGTTCTTTAAATCTTGATTTTCAACAAAACGAGTTGTTCCCTGTTAGGCCACTAGAGGCGCAATAATCTCCGAGCGATAAAATCAGGTACTTGGAGAATGTCGCTCTTCACTCTGGCCTAATGATCTTAATTTAGCTAAATAATTTCAACAAATGAATATGATTCAAAAAGATGATCTGAATAGTTAATGGTTGATGTGAGGAAAACTCAAAACGTCTCTTATGAAAGCTAACGATTGTTATAAAATAACAGATTTATTAAATATTTGAACTGTCCTGAGACCAGTGTGTATTAATTATCATTAGAATGTGTGAGAGCAGAACTGATCCTGGAGGTGTTCATGGTAAAAGTCTCTCTCGTGTCTCTGTGCAGCTGCTGTCTCTCGGAGGACGCTCGGACGTGCGAATCCGTCAGGTGGCTGTGGGACTGCGGTTCTGTCCGGGAGCAGAGTTCCGGGCCGGCCCGGCCGCTGGCATCGACCTCCACCGTGTCCAGGCCATGATGGAGGAGATGGGCGCCACGCTCTCACCCGGAGCGCAGAACCTGATGGAAATGGTGCAGTTTCAGCAGAAGGTGAGTCTGAGAGCCGGTCACGTGTGTCTGTCAGGTTAATCACGTGTCGAATCACACATCATCTGCAAACTGGGTGTCTGATCTCGTGACTGGAAAATGTTGTAAAGCTGAGCGTCAGATTGCGTAACTCTTTAGCTTCAGCTCAGTCCAGAGATTAAAGGATAAAAATAATCAAGCTTGCGTTTATAACGTTACACCTGATTTGTTTGAGTTAGCAGAGAAAAAACACTTCCTGTTTACTGTGTTTAATTTAATAAACCTGGTGTCATGAGCCAGCAGGAGACGAGAACACCTGAGGTCGTTAAAACAGAGCTGAGCTGGACTTTGCTAGACCTCTGCCTCGCCTCTGTTCAGTTCCTCATTTTTGCCAAACATCCTTCTGTTCTGTTTTTAGAACAAAGCCGACGTCCTTGGTGGCTTCCTGCCGCTGCTGATGGGTGGAGGAGCGTTAGCGTGCTTGTCCAAGGGACCTAAAGCGACAGGAGGCGATGGCTCACAGACCGGGCGTCAGTCTGGAACGTCCCCTGCTGACCAGAGCGTCGTCCCGGGTGGGAACCGGAGTCCAGTCAGTCCTGATCTGCTTCCCGTGCTTCAGAGCGTGTGTGGTCAGGTTACACAGCTCCGCCTCGACGCTATGACCGCACCAGAGAAGAAGACGAACGGAGAGCGGTGAGTCAGCTGAAGGTTTATTTTTTTCCTCTTTAATCCTCCTGTTAATATTGGTGGACATTTTTGTGTTTGAACTCTGGTGGTTGTGTGTGTTCTGTGTGAGGCAGTGAGGACCACATGTGCTGCGGAGGTCTGGAGAAAGTTCTGGAGAAAGTGGTGGAGAAGCGTATGCAGGACCTGGAGACGCGGCTGAAGGAGCACATGGACTCGCGACTGGATGCTCTTCAGCAGCGCCTGGAGCTCACGCTAAACCAGCTCACGCTCCTCACGAGCACAGCAAGCCCACGGTGAACCGACGCACGCCCATACAGCGCTTCCTGAGGGCGGGGTTTATTTAAATAACTATGCTAACAGTTCGGTTTAAGGAGTCGTGTCTAACCTTTACGGTTTCTTCCTGAAAACCATCTTAAACTTTAATGGTTATGATGATAAATAACGTTTCTGATGTTTCAGCAGCTGATCCGCTGAGCGTTTTAACGGTCGTCAGTCACTTATCTGATTTATTTATTATTGACCGTCATGGACACACAGCTAATCAGTCACATGACTCAGAGTGAGCATAGTCACTAATGCTGCTTTTCCTCAACTCCTAATGTTCACACAAGCTTGACGTTAGATTTTAATGAGAATTTAAGCGGTTTGCAGTTCCACTGTACACGACACATTGTTGGTGTTTTTAACCCGGCGAGAGCGCCGAAGCCCCGGAGGCTGAACCTGGACACCAGAACCTGGACACCAGAACCTGGACACCAGAACCTGATCCTCTGCCGAAACAGAGACGCCGTGGCGGTTCTGCCTCCTGGGATCTGATCTTAAGGACGTGTTTGTGTTGTTTGTTTGAGGTGTTTGTTCATTGACATTGTATTTAATGGTTTATATTAAACCGACTAAGGACAAAAAAAAAGAAAACATTAAAAGCTGTTAATACTCAGAGTTCCTCTTGTGTTCTTTGAAGTTTTATTCTTGTGCTGGTGTTAAGATAGTAACCTCTTGAACAACTTTGTTTGACGCGGGATGGTGTGTAAGGTACGGCTGAAGAAGGTTAATTAAATGTGTTTTAGCTAGTTTGTAGGTGATAAGTGATCATTCTGATTCACACACATTCACATCTCATACAAACTTAAATAATTCTTTTGATTGTGTAAAGCTGCTTTGCGACAATGACAATTGTTAAAAGCGCTATACAAATAAAATTGAATTGAATAACAGATAAATACTCGTGCTCCAGGGTTTGGGCGGAGTCACCTCCTGCCAAGGTGGAGACAACCGTTGTTCTCACAGCTGAGCTTCAAAACACACAGCTCTCCAAAGAACCTAAGGGTGACGTCACCGAGGGTTTGTCCAGTTCTTTTTATCCAGTCTATGTTCCAGACGTCCAGTTCCTCCACAAACACAATATGTTGTTCTGATTAAACTTTATTCTGTTCTATTCAGTGTGTTCAGGAAACCGTCCTACATCATCAAGCGCACTTTGATATGTGACCAGTGATCGTAATGATTCCCTAAAATCCCCGCCTTGACTTGTACACATGCTGATGAAGTCCTGCCGTCTCCCCAACGTGACCTCGGTACGGTTTCATGCTGATTAATGACGCGGCCCTGAGCCTGGATTTTTTTGGGCGTATCCCAGCATCTGTGTTCGAAAAAATTAAATAAAAAAGAAAGCTCACTTGGAGGGACTGGTGTAGAGCCAGAACACCGCAGCTGAACAAACACGTTATGAGAACTCTGAAAGCGTACCAACTCGGTGACCTGGGGCCGCCCGCTGGACCTCCCTCACCCAGTCCTGCTCCAACGTCGTTCTGCTCCGGATCTGGATTTACTGAGGAATGAAGTCCTGACAAACCTGCCCATGCTCCCTGGGTGGGCGGGGCATACTCTTTCTCTCCTGTCCATCACAGGAACGCTAGCCAATCAGGGCCATGTGTGTGATCTGGAGGTGAAAAGGTGCGCTTCACGTGTCCCCAAGCAAAAGCATGTTAGCCTCCAAAGCGTGACCTGTGATGGAGGCGAGCTGATTTCTGGGCGGGGCTTCAGCAAATTGCTTAATCTAAGATCTGAGGTCAAACTGTAGATTATTTTTAGCTCCAATAAACAGATGGAGATGTTCAGAGGAGGAGAAGAAGGTTTTCTTCATTTAAACGCTCACGTGGCTTTAACGATCAGCCAGATTTTATCACGTATACAAAAAAATAAACCTTTTTAACTTTTAACGTTTAGAAACTTGAAATCATTAAAGTGCTGTAAAAGAAGACATCAGGAGAAAATAGTGAACGTTATTAAACCTAATTTTAGACATTTATAGACAGATTTCCAGCTTTAAATCTTCTTTGCCTATCAGCCGATCATTCTGCGTCGCTCTACAAATAAATACTGAGAACAAACTGACCTGTCAGTAGAACAGAACCGTGTCGCCGCTGGTCATTTTTAGCGGTGTAGCATCTGATTACATGGAAACACAGTCCGTCAGGAGGACACGTGAAATAATAAAGATTAGCCGCTGGTGTATTTAGGAGATGACGTGGAACATGTGGACCTGCAGCTTGGACCCGAGCGAAATGTTGATCCTGGTTACGGTCCTGATCGTTCTGAAAACACACTAAATGACACTAATGGTTCTTGATGTTTTCAATCACGTCACTGCCTTTAAAAACCGCTTGAAAAAAAACAACAGCCCTAGCTTAAAGCTTTAACGTTCTCGTTTCTGACAGCTGGAGAGATGCAGATGTTCGGCGCAGTAAGAGCTGGACGGATCGTGAGAAGAAAACCAGACTAGTGATCTACATAAAGCGTGAAACAAACTTTAAGTTTAAAATCAGTCAGTACTGGATGTCCAGAAATAAGCTTCATGGTCGAATATTTAATCTAATAATCCCACACTGAGAGTAATGTACGTTTGTACACGTTTTGTAGTTTTTAAAAAAAACATTTACATACAGTAATAACGAGACGTTTCACATAATAAGGGGTGTTCGAGTCAAACCGGGACTTGTGCTAAACTTTCTGCTGAATGAAGGTTTGAAAGTGATGGACATTTACAGAGACTTCAGTCACGGTGCGGTGATGATGAGACTCTCAGTCGCAGTAAAACTTCTGAACCGTGTGAAGGTTTTAAATGAGGCCGTACGTCTGTGAGTGACGATCCCGGCCGAGGTGTCTCACTGCAGTCCATCACGTCAACATTCAGACAGTGGAACGTCTGATCACTGAAAATCTACATCACCGAAGAGACGCATCTGTGTGTGTGTGAACTGTACACACACTCATTCACCAACACCACTTACACACTACAGGAGTTATCGCCCCGTCCCCCGCACAGTCCCGTCCACACACGTTTGAGACATTAAAGGAGTTCCTGGGAGGCCGTCGTTTCAGACGTGAATCAGACAGACAGTCCGATCATGACTCCGGTGTACTGAGAGAACTTTCTCCCCTTGATGGTGTCCGAGCTCTAGTGACACACAGTGATAAGTGCATTAGTGTATCAGGAGATTATATAGAGAAATGAAGGGAGTTTTTACCCTCAGGACTCTGTTCTGTTATTCTGTATCAAAAGTCCCACTTTCACTCGAACACCTAATAACATTAAGTAATAACAGTGAGCTTTTCTTGTTAAAATAATTTAATGCTTCTCCTAATTAAAATTCTTTCTCTTTAATTCAACCCTTTTTTTTTATAATGATGTAATGCTTTTCCTAAATGAGATGTTTTTCTCGTTAATGCTTTATGTTTCATCACACTGTCATGGTTTTCTGTAATAACAGGATGTTTGTCTTGTAATAGTGTGAAGCTTTAGAACACTGGACACTTTCACAAGCGAGTGTGTGAGCGCGCTGGAGTTGGACAACACGGTCTCACAAAAACACTGAGCATTGAAGAGTAAAGAAACGGGCGAGGGGCCGCATTCAGGGGTCAGAAGGAACAGGGCGGGGCTTCAGAGCTCCTCACTAGAGCAGTCCATCGGGATGACGTGGACAGAGGGGTAACGAGCAGCAGGGTGCGTTATTTACACTTCCTGAGACACACACGATGAGCATGAAGGCAGCACGAAACTGCCAAACTGGAAATCAGTTCATAATGACATCATACGTTACATCATACTTTACTCTCCTCCAGGCCGGTTCCTCGGCTCTCAAGAGCTGGAACGGTTTGTTAGGACCAAAACTGGATCATCATCATACTCACAGAGAAGAATACTGGGCTGAACTCGCACGTGTCCTTAACACAACCTTTACACACACACACACACACACACACTGAGCCAAGACTCAGCCAAGCTGAAAGAACATTTGATTTGAAGGAGTGAAATCCAGTCCTGTAACACCAAATGAAAGAGAAACAACTTCCTGTCAAGCAGATGTCCTGATGTGTGTGTGTGTGTGTGTGTGTGTTAGATCTGCTAATGTATTCCTATCATGGTATAGAGAACTGTACTGTATAACACAAGAATTGTTATACACAAGAATGAAATGATAGCATTTTATTTGTACCATAGTTTCTGTTTGTTTGTTTAAATGATGGAGTTAATCTCACTCTGCTGGATGTGTCGGTTTACCGGATCTTGTCCTGATCGCTCCTTGGTCTTCATGTTCTCTAACACACTCTCCGTTCTTCCATGAACTGGTGTATTTCATGTACAGTGCTGTGCAAAAGTCTTCAACCCCCTCATTTTATTCATATTTTGCTTAAAAATGCTCCAAAACATTTTTTATATTTTATTTTCAGTTTCAGAGGAGTGTGTTTGTGTTTGTTAAGCCACACAGCATCTCTATAAATCATTCAAACATAAACTCATCTAACTTAAGTCCTGAGCCAGTGAGAAACAGCTGCAGATGATGACAGATGATCAGGTGGTGATGAGTTTACTGCTGATGCTGAGGGGTTGGAACAGACGAAAGGGGAAATGAGGTCGCTGCTGAGGCTGGTACATAAACAACCAGTTTTTAAATCGTATCTTTAGTCACTTTGCAGCCTGTCGCAGTAACACATGTAATTCCTGTTTATTTTGGAATGAATCTACATTATTTCATTTCATATGAAGATGAATTAGGTGATTACAGCACACACACACGTTAAATACATTCATTCTGTGTGTTTGGAATCAGAGCTGATTTAGGACTCGGTATGATGTTGTCACACGTTGTTATATTTTTTAAGTATTTTGCAAAACTTTAATGATTTAATCTTTATTTTTATGCACCGATACTGAAATGGACTGAACGATGTCGACAGAATGAAGAATATACAGCAGCTCAGTGAGAAGATCAGGAACAAGAACAAGTCGGATTACCAAGAAAGTTTTATTTGTAGTGTTTCTTGTTATTCTGCTGAGAGATCAACTCTGTAGTTCTGTACAAGTTCATACACACATTAACAACCTGATGTCAGTAATTTGGTTTAAAAAGCCTGAATTAACCTGAATCTAATCGAATCGGTGCGTTTCTGACGGATCTACACCAAACTCCAGCAACGGTGTGTGTTAAAGGGTTCAGATGTTCAGGACTGAAGCAGCTGTGGATCCTGTGAGATACGACTCAGTGACTCCAGCATCGTCCTGCTCTTACTCTCACGTGAAGCGTAATAAACCAAAAACACAAAGAAATCAGAAAGGAAACAGTTTCACTGATACACAAACAGAAAACACACTCGCTTTACGTAGCAAATACAGGATTTTTTTTTCTTTATAATCATAAATCCAGACAAACTGAATACTATCAGATCTGATCATTGTGAAGACGAAACGTTTCAGCGTACTGATCTCAGAAGTTTAAATTTTGTAAAACGTACTAAGAAATTAAAAGATTAAAAACAAAACACAAGAAACAAAATGTGCATGGCTCCTGATACACACACACACACACACACACACACACACACCACGTAACGTCTGTGTTTTTGGCTGTTTTAGTTTAATAGCTAGAAACCAGCTCAGAGTAGAGCGGGGGGGTCGCGGCGTGCCGTGGCGAGAGGTCAAGGTTCGATCTCCTCGGGCACGATGGTGAGGATGGCGTCCTCGTTTCCTCGCCGCACCACCGTGCGCAGCGTGTTGTCCTTCTTGATGGCGGCGCTGACGTCGCTGGCTGACGCGATCTGCTGGCCGTTTATGCTGATGATCACGTCACCCTCCTTCAGACCGCCGCTACGAGACGAACAATAAAGACGACAGTAACGTTCATTAGGTTTAGCTAAAGTTCACCATATTAGCAAACGTTTATAATTTATAGCTTTTATCATTTCACTGGCTAGAATTTATTCCAGGTCAGCTGAGATACTGTACACAGGAACAACAGCGTGTATACAACTGAACAACAAGCTAACTACATGCGGTGGGTTTCATTTAAACCAGTTTAGCTACAAAATATACTACAGTAAGCCATTTGAATAACATTTACACTAATTCTGTTGATCTGAACGATACGACTCCATGCACAGAGACAGAATTCCGGTCACTGAGAGACACAACCTGCTGCAGTCCTCACACAGCTCACGTCCAGCGTCCTCCTCCCTCACTTTATTTACATATTTCATCCATAAACATTACATTTAGCTTATTTTGGGCCACAAAGAGTTTTCATTCAGTCACGTCACTAACCACATGAGCGCGTGGTGAACTCAGATTTAAACAGGAAGTGGCATTTAGACACACACACACACACACACACACACACACACACACACACTCACCTGGACGCTCTGACTCTACACTCTCACCCATAAGCATATCATAAGCAATAAATTTGTGTTAAATACTTTAATCAGTTTTACGGTTTTTATATGTAGCTATTACTGTTTAATGCAAAACCATGCTGGACAGGCCACGCCCACAAGCGACAAACGTGCTAGACTTGCCACGTGATAGTAATAGATGTCATCTGAACAATTACAAGGATAATAGTTCTTTTAAAATATCCCTTATTTACAATCTCCTATCTTCTATTATCATGAATCTACCATGGACCCCTAGTGGGCTGTGAAGGTACTGCAGGTGTGCCGCGAGACACCAGTTTCAATAATCAGATAAAAATGTTTTGTTTTCAATTTTGTTTGAAAATACAATGAAATAATTATGATTACTTTTTTAAATGTCAGTACGTTAAATCAGAACTTCCCATATCATTATGTCATTTATCATCTATCTTGTATTTTTGTCTGCTCTAGACAACGTTTATGTTATGTATATTTAAATTCCCACCCGTTCCCCCATGTCTGCTTTAATGCATACACACATGGAAGTGGAAAATATTCTGTAAAATTCTTAACAAAAAGATTGTACTTACGCTTCTGCTGGAGTCCTGGGAATGACCTCGATGACAAACGCTCCGGAGGTGACGTCGGGGAAATCAGTTGTCCTTCCTTTCAGCTCTTGTGCAAGACTGCAACAGAATCAGGACAGGCATATTTTAATAAGCATAGCTTCTTTTAAATCTCTTTTGGAAGTATATGGGTTGTACATTAAAAGTCCAGAGTGTGGCCTTCAACAGTTCAACAGGCTATTAAATCCATATCCTCAGGTCAGGACAGGAGGTACGGGGGGGGAGTTCCACTCACGTTGGGGTGAGGCTCATCATCCTCACACCAATGTACTTCTTCTTTGTGGTGGTTTTTCCTGTTAAAAAAAATGCAACATCACATCACAACATTAACATTGGGTTTTAGCCAAGAGAGCGAGCAAGCGAAAAACAAAGGAGAAGGATCTAGTCCGTGTCTCTAACCTTTGGCCTGTCGATTATGGGATTCAGTGAGGAACTGACGGATCTTGTCAGAGGGAATGGCGAAGGAGATCCCGGCTGTCACCTTCAGAGTATTAATCCCTATGACCTCTCCATCCTACACACACACACACACACACAAACACAAACACCAAGCATCTGGCTGAAAAATATTTTTCACAAGATAAAGACGAGAAAAGCAGGTGTTCTCCAAAACCCAGAGAAGGCCTCCTCTCATTCTACCATGACAAGTGTGTTTTTCCCTTCATAAGCTACAGTACTCTGATGTCAGCTTTGAGTTGGCTTTTCCTTGTTACCATGCTCTACCGATTTGCTCTGTGTTGCTCCTCAGTTACCATTCCACCCACTGAACCATGTTTTCGTCTTTCAGCTGATCGAGGAGGTTGTTTCATTACTAGGTTAGCTGGGTTCTCCTAACCCTGGAGCTGGAATCATCACCTCATTCTTCTCCAGCTGGAAGCAATTCTACATCTGTACTATCTATACAGAGCATTTCTACCCCCACACACAATCTAACCAACCAGCAGGCCTGGAGCTCCATACCACAAGTATGGTCTGGTGGTTTTGGTGTTTCTCGAGTACCATACCACACAGGGTTCTCAGATTAGTTTGCTAAAATAACTAGATATACAGCTCTGAAATTTCTGTCCACATAACAAAGCCCTCAAGTACTCGTCATACATCAGTCGGTTAACCAAGTGGGTCTTAATCTTTAATTTGCGTACTGTAGATATAAGGCTTTTCCAACAAAAGCTGACAGCTTGGGAGTGATGCCTCATCTGAGAGAGGATGCTTCCATTACCATCTGGGGAGCGATACTGTGGTTGCATGTTGGTCCACTCAAACAAGGTCTTTGCAGTCTAATATATCTATTCATCATCAGGGTGGCCCTCACCTTAAGGCCCTGGTCATCTCCACTGAGTGGTACGGTTGACTGGCGAGTTGAGTTGGTAAGTTGCCTGGCAAGACCTTGGTTTCTACTGCTGCTTTTGATTGACACCTCCAGTCAGGTCATATGTTATATTTATAGTACTGTACATTTGTTCAGTCGGTTGATGCTTTTATCCAAAATGACCATGCAGATGAAGGTTAAGGGTCTCACTCAGGGACTGGCTTTTAAGAATTAGCCCAGTGTTCCTACCACTGAGGCACCATGTCTGAGTGCCTGTGGATTCACTGAGGATTCGACTAGTCAGTGCAGGAAGTGAAAATAAAAGAAAGAAATAACAGTTTTCTCTCTCTCATTTTATCTTTCTGTCGAGCTACACATGGCTATACTCCTGAGTTACCAGCGATCCCGACCCCCTCCGCCCTCCGGACCTGCCTGACATGTCCTGGTGCTCCACTTCTCGATGGAGTTTTTATCAGATGAAGGCCCCGTGTGGTCTGCTTGGGATGCCTTTGGTTACCATAAAGACGGTCCTGGACTCGGCAGATGCAGGCAGCTGTTCTCTGATGGCTTGTGACTGCAGTCGCTCAATAGTTCTGTACCTGAGCCTCCAATAACGGACTCCATATTAACTTAAACACATCTCCTGTTATATATAATTTAACTTTGAAGCCATTAGCACACGGTCATCGCAGGGACTGAACTATGGTCATGCTATCCGTTATCACCATGGGTGATGAGGTTCCCTGTTAAGTCTGGATCCTCTCAAGGTTTCTTCCTGTTTCTATCTCAGGAAGGTTCTCCGTGCCACCGCCACTGCCGGCTTGTTCATCAGGAACAATCTGATAGTTATAAGCTATACTTCTTTTTCCTGTAAAGCTGCTTTGTGTCCAAGTTTTATGCAAATCATTTTATGGATTTAATTAAGATGAAGATCTGTCAGTACCGGAGCTTTGATGCGCTCCTCATCGATTGTATCCAGTGCAAATCCCAAAACACTTACTGTTTTTCTGGCGGGACTGACAGACAGTGACCAGTTCCCATTTACACTAAAGAATACAGTAAATTATTTGTAAATGTATATATTCTAGATGTCTCTTCAATATACACTGTGTGATTGTGTCCTTGTTTTGGAGTCTCTTAAACCCGCTTATTTCATGAAAAAGACAGAACTCAAAAGGATGTCACACTTCATCAACTCAAGTGAGATACCTCCATGCTTTTCCAGATGACTATTATGAATATCAACTCTGCAAACCTGTTCCTGATTAAGCCAACAGTTAAGATGAACATCCAGTTCTTTTTTTTAATTCTTTTATTTTTTTTTGGATTTTTCCAATTTTCTCCCCTAATTTAGTCGTGGCCAATTCCTCCCCGTCACTAGGGGGCTCCACATTAAGGCTACCACTACCACTCAGCCGGGAGGGCCGAAGACT
>JAQMYI010000032.1:63268-73890 GCA_030014275.1 Clariallabes melas | reverse complement strand
GGAGAGAAGAGATGAGGAGAGATGAGGAGAGGTGAGATGAGGAGAGGTGAGGAGAGGTGAGGAGAGATGAGGAGAGATGAGATGAGGAGAGGTGAGGAGAGATGAGAGATGAGGAGAGGTGAGATGAGGAGAGGTGAGGAGAGGTGAGGAGAGATGAGGAGAGATGAGGAGAGATGAGATGAGGAGAGGTGAGATGAGGAGAGATGAGGAGAGGAGAGAAGAGGTGAGATGAGGAGAGATGAGGAGAGGAGAGAAGAGATGAGGTGAGATGAGGAGAGATCAGGAGAGGAGAGAAGAGATGAGGAGAGGAGAGAAGAGATGAGGAGAGGAGAGAAGAGGAGAGGAGAGAAGAGATGAGGAGAGGAGAGATGAGGAGAGATGAGGGATGAGAAGATGAAAACGTGAGGATACACAGACGTAGGGAGATGAGAACATGAGGACTTGATGAAAGGAGAAAAGAGAGGAGATGAGGAGATTAGGTCAGAAGATGAGAAGATGAGGATCTGAAGAGCTGAGGACTATTTGATCTCTCCTTGTGTAAATCCTGACGCAAGTTTTGGCACCCGGTGAGTGGAGCCGGACATTAGGGAGTGTGTGTCGACTCACCACCGCGCCCTGTTTAACACAGAAGCCGGCCTTCACCACAGACTGGTCCTGGGCGGCTCGGCTCAGGTAGTACGGCGTCTGGGCCTGGGGCTTCCTCAGCGCCCCTCTCTCTGCCCCGTTCTGCCCTTCGCCCTTCTCCTACACAAACACACAAACACGATCTTCAAGACGTTTCTTTCTTTTTTGGTTTTCAGGATGAGCTTTTAACGCGCTGAAAGTTCCAAACGTTTTGAACACGCACACATCAGCTTGTTTAAATAACACACAATAAGAGGTGTGTGTGTGTGTACACACACGCTTCAGCAAACACACACAGCAGGAGAACATTATTCTGTTTTGTTGTAAAGAGAGCAGAAGACTTTATCTCCTCAGAGTCTCTGTCTCATGCGTCTCACACCTCTGCTGTAGACGAACCATCGGTCCTCGAGCTCTCGCATCATTACACTGACCTGCGTGGTGGTGATGATGGGAACTCCTCCGATGATCTCCGTCTTGTAAGAGACCTGCTTCATGGCACCCAGAACCTCCACGCAGGCCTCGGCCGGATTCTGCCCGCTCTGATCACCTGACTTGGGCACCTGCAGAACACAGAGACAGGATTAAGACACGCCCCACACCCGGCAGCCTGAGGGTTAGTTAAACGCTGTTACCGGTGACCAGCGGGGTGCGAGTTTCAATCTCAGAACCTGCCCTAAACTTCAGTGTACAGCAAGTGTGAAAGTTTTGGTTTGAATAAAACAGTGCAGTTATGGGAAGCTAATGAAGGTAAGAGGGGCGGGGAGCGGTTTCTATAGTAACGGGTGATATTTCGAGATTCCGTTATCGTAGCATTAGTGTTTATAGTGACAGGGTGACGCCCTCCGGATCAGTAGTGAGGAATTACGGCCCCGTGACCGACTCTTTTACACACCGCGTTTATGGGCCTGCGTTCCTCTGGAGCCCGAGGGACAGAGTGGAAGTTTACAAGAGCTTCTGTGTGTGTGTGTGTGTGTGTGTGTGTGTGTGTGTGTGTGTGTGTGTGTGTGTGTGCGCGGGCTTTTTTCCCCCTCTGACTAATTTCATAAGAATGGTTACAGTGTGAAAGCACAGACAATAAGAGAGGGGGAAAAAAAACAAAAAGCAAAAAAAAGCCGAGTGACTCAAAAGAGGAAACGAAGAGCAACGTGAAATCAGAGCAGGAAAAACGTCGACACGTTTTCTTTTTATACAGAAGCCAATGGGCTTTTTCCTGCCTGTCGTGACAACTGTACACACTCTGTGTGCGTGCGTGTGCGTGTGTGAAGGGTGTGGAGAGACACATCTGTTGCACAGACTGCCTCAGGGAGGGAAAAAAAAAAAAAAAAAGACTAGAGGACGACAGGAGAAATTCCCGCTCCGTGTTCTTGAAGCTTCTGATACTCTGTGGAGACGAACTTCTGATCTGAGAAAATCCCTCTCACACGGCGTGACCATCAGATTAGATCAGATCTCCTGATTACGCGCCTCATTTCTGCGTACTGTTTGTCGTCTGTTAATGAACGACCCGCGCTGATTATCCCTCACTGAACGATCAAGAAGAAGAAGAAGAAGCAGAAATCCCCCGACTCTCCTACTCAAGTAGAAAAATAGCTTTGAGGACTTTTAGATCAGATCTTGTACACGGTCAGGTCAGTGTTTATCATGCTGTGGTTGCTTGGTAACAAAACCATTTTGAAAAAAAAAAAAATTTATACAGTATCTATATTTCTTATTCTGAGAAACTAAAGAGACGCTGGTGAGGGGGGACGTTTACAGCTGCTATAGTGTAAGTGATGACAGGAACATAAAGCTAACGCTAAACACACTGGAGGTTAATGTAACTGCTGTGGCGTCAGAGGAATAAACCAGCTTGTGTCTGATTGGCTGATTCCTGCAGCACCGCCCCTGTGTGTCCCCACTCGCGAAGTCAGAGACATCTGACTTCACTAGGACAGGCAGGGGAACAGGACTATGAGCATGTGTATATTTAACCCTAAACTGAATGATATTTATAACAGTAGTGTGTTGCTGTTAAACACCAGGGTGCTGTGACGGAGCAGAGCGGCTGATTATTTTGAAGTATTCCTCTAACACTGCAGCTACATGCTGTAAAAACATCACTCTGGACTTTTATGTGTTTATAATTACATGTAATAATGTGGAATGTTGGTGAAACCGGTTAGTTCTTGTTCTGACGTTACATCAGCAAAAGGGTTAAAAAGACACAAAAAATAAATAAAACCCTGTGAAGCTGCAGAGACTCAGTGAAGACAGGACGAAGGAAACGTTGCGTTCTGGATCACATGACGTCCCTTTATACAACACTCGCCCTTTAAGAACGCTTTCTAAGCTCGCTAACCTTTAATGCAAATCACTCACTCATCTGATTCACTCAATCACACCAACACGATTCGGTCACCAATATTCAATTAAATTAAAATTTATTTCCATAGCGCTTTTAACAATCGACATTGTCGCAGAGCAGCTTTACACAATCAAAAGTAATCAATATATGACTCGTATCAAAATTACTAAATTACCAACATGGTCTATTTGTAGATTCACTCATTCAATATCATTAACTCGATTCACTCACTCATTCACCTAAACAGCAGTACTTACTGAAAAAAAATAATAATCACAAGTTCACTTTACTGTCCATCCAGTTCAGTCATTTATTAATACGATTAATTTTATTTACTGAGTATTGAAAGTATCCATTGTTGACGGGTAAAGAGTTTGTAGAAACAGCTAAAAGATAATTAGATAATATGTTAAAGATAATAATAATAACCTGCTGATCTTTAATGTACAGACAAAACCAGGGGCCAGGGGTAGCTCAGTGGTTAAGGCATTGGACTACGGTTCGGAAGATCCCAGGTTCTAACCCCACAACCACCAAGTTGCCACCTGCAGCACCGTACACTCACTGACACGGTTTATTCCCTCGCTAATGTAATTTACTTTCCAATATGATTTACTCAGAACTACAATTCACTCATTCACCTACGATTCAGTCACAGATTCAAATCGTACAAACAGTTTACTTTACCAACACGATTCAGTCATTCAGTGATATTGACTGGTGTAATCGACTGACTGAAAGGATTCACTTCTTCATAAAACTTACTTGTCTCCTGTACAGATTACTCAGCCATAAAATTCTATTATTCACTAATCAGTATTCACTCATTCACTTACACCGTTAAATTAAGTACAGATACGCTTCACTCAGCAAAAAACTGTTCTGAACTTCTCTGAGATGGTTCACTGATTTACTGAGATGATTCACACTGTGATATGATTAACTCATTTACCGGTACAGTTCACTCATTCACACAAGTCGTGCACAGATACCATTCACTCACCTCACTGAGTCACTCGAATACAATTCACTTAACACTATGATTCACTCAGTCACACAACTCACTCGCTGTTGAGATTTACGATCTATTCATTAACAGAAACCCGTCACGTGCTGATTTAATTCACTTTCTGCTCTGATTCACTCACTCATATATCGGTGCCTCGGCATACGAGTTTAATCTGTTCTGGAGGAGAGTTCTTAAGGTGAAATTTTGTATTGTGAAACGCATCGTCCCATAAATAATGTAAATGCAGATAATCCGTTCCAGTCACCCAAAAATATTACCAATATTACCGATTTCCAACACTATAGTACATATAAAAACTATTAAAACATTCAGAAAAGACACCCGTATGCCAAATAAACTTCACATGATGAAGCAAAATTCTTGCAAAATCTCAGAGCTTAAGGTGAAAGTTCGTGAGGCGTTTGTATACGGTACCTCTGTGTGACTCACTTACTGATAAGATTCACTGATTCATTGATTCAATATGATTCGCTCATTTCCCAATACAGATCAGTCACTCCTACAAGAGACAAGCCTCTTACGACACACACACACACACACACACACACTCGTCGTCCTCACCGTGATCTTGGTGGCGTTGTTGAGCACAGCCACCCACTCCACCAGGTCCTGCTTATCGTTGGCCTGCAGGTAGAACTTCCTCATTCCAGCGTTGATAACTGGAGGAGAAGAGAGAGGGAGAGAGTGTGTGTGTGTGTGAGAGGTAATCAGAGCAGCAGTTACACAACCCTGCCTCCATCTCACACACGTCTCACACACACACACACACAAACACCGCGTTTACAGAACCAGAACCAAAAGGTCTGTGCACAAACACCACGCTGAGTGAAGTGTGAAGATTTTCAGCTCGTGTGTGTGAGACGAGCAGGTACGTGTCCGGGGTTCGGCTCTTTAAACACACCATGATGTTTATTAAAACTCGTCAATGTCAGTTACAGTCAGTAAGAATGTGTTTAATGTGTTTAGCTTATTCAGCGTTATTTTATTACCTTACCTACCGCTTATTTTTTTTTTTTTACTGAGTCAATTTCCCTTGAACGTCAGAACTGGAGAGATCACGTCCCCAGAGGCGGGGCTAATAACGCGCTCATCTGTCCACCGGCTACATCCTCCGCTTTATTCTATTAATACACCAACGCGTCTCCTGAACTAAACACTCACGTAATCCGAAACAGGAAGCTGTTTGGCTGGGAATCAACTGTAAAGCCTGAGTCACTGCATCTACACACACACACACACACACACACCCCAACACATCTACGCACCCTTAAAGAACTGGGTCACAGCACTGACGAGCTCGACCTGTTGAACCCTTATCGCTTGTGTTTGAGCTTTTATTTCTGAACATAATCAAATCGACGTGAATATTTAATAAGAATCTATAAACACTGGCGAGGAGTTTCGGATCTGAACTTCAGCATCCTGTGTGGAAGTCAGCAGCTCCAGGGAAAAGGTCAACGCAAGGTCAGGGAACTGTTTCCTGCTATTGAGAGCAGGACAGTCCCTCCGGAGCACACGTGGTAAACCACAGGGACCCGAATACCTGCTGACTCTAAACTGTACTGTCGACTCATTACGCCTGTACGATTCACTCACTCACTCACTGATATGATTCTCTCTCCAGGATGATTCATTCATTAATATGAATCACTCACTATGACTCATTTACTCATTCAATTCACTCTACAATATGAATGACTCACTGCTATGATTTGTTCATTCACTGACACAAATGACTCTCAGACATGATTCACTCATTAACTGATATGATTCACTCTCCAAAAACGATTCACTCACTGTTATGAGTCACTCTCCTATATGATTTATTCAGTATTCTGATATGATTCACTAAACAATATGTATCAATCACCATTATGATTCATTCATTTACTCATTTAATAGACTCTCTAATATGAATCACTCACTGCTGATTCATTCATTCACTGACACAAATGACTCTCTGATATGATTCATTAACACAGTCCCCCTCACTGGTACAGCTCACCCACATGACACTCACCCACTGATAAAAGCATGCTTACCCTACACTACTCCTGTGTGTGTGTGTCCCCTGTAATGGACTGGTGAGTTTTTTCTTAACCTAATATACTGTACAGTGCACACTGTCGTAAAAAAAAACGTTAAACAGAGAGAATAAACCGTCTCACCGAAGCAGAACTCCGCCTTGGGTCGCAGTTTAGTGGCATCGCTGACCTGCAGCACGAACGACATCAATACACACTTTATTAACAAATAACACTTTAATCAACACGCAGATATCGTAAGGAGAGAGGGAGAGACACAAGAGAGAGAGATAGAGAGACAAGAGAGCGACTAGAGAGACAAGAGAGAGACAAGAGAGAGAGCGACAAGAGAGACAAGAGAGAGAGCGACAAGAGAGACAAGAGAGAAAGAGAGAAAGAGAGACAAGAGAGAAAGAGAGAGAGACAAGAGAGAAGAGAGAAAGAGAGACAAGAGAGAAGAGAGAGAGCGACAAGAGAGAGCGACAAGAGAGAGCAACAAGAGAGAGAGAGAGAGCGACAAGAGAGAGAGAGCGACAAGAGAGAAACAAGAGAGACAAGAGAGAAACAAGAGAGACAAGAGAGAGAGAGCGACAAGAGAGAAAGAGATAGACGAGAGAGACAAGAGAGAGAGAGCGACAAGAGAGAAAGAGAGAGACGAGAGACAAGAGAGAAAGAGAGAGACGAGAGACAAGAGAGAAAGAGAGAGACAAGAGAGAAAGAGAGAGACGAGAGACAAGAGAGAGACAAGAGAGAAAGAGAGAGACAAGAGAGAGAGAGCGACAAGAGAGAAAGAGAGAGAAGAGAGAGAGAGAGCGACAAGAGAGAGACAAGAGAGAAAGACAGAGACAAGAGAGAGTCTGAAGGCGGAGAGAGCGAGAGAGAGACAGAAAGAGAGAGAGAGAGACGTAAAGAGAGATAGAGAGACGAGAGAGAGAGACTAGAGAGAGACAAGAGAGAATGAGAGCGACAAGAGAGAGAGAGAGAAGAGAGAGAGAGAGAAGAGAGAGAAACGAGAGTGAGAGAGACAAGAGAGACAGACAAGAGAGACAAGAGAAAGAGAGAGACGAGAGAGTCTTAAGGCGAAGAGAGAGAGACGAGAGAGAGAGAGAGAAGAGAGAGAGAGAGAGAGAGAGAAGAGAGAGACAAGAGAGAGAGAGAGACAAGAGAAGGAGAGAGACAAGAGAGAGAGAGAAAGACAGAGAAACGAGGGAAAAAGAGAGACGAGAGAGAGAAACGAGGGAAAAAGAGAGACGAGAGAGAGAAACAAGAGAGAGAAGAGAGAGAGAAGAGAGAGAGAGAACGTTTTGACCTTGGAGATGTACGTGAGCTTCAGGGAGCCGACACACGGGGTTCCTTCTGGAAGGTTCTGCAGGGAGACAGAATAAAATATCTACTATTACTATCCAATGTGTTTATTAATAACGAGAGTGAGGATAGTGTGAGTGTGTCATTAAGTACAACTCCTCCCCTCTCACACACACACACACACACACACACAAACACACACACACAAAACCACCTACATTAATCAATAAAATCATCAACTCCATTCTTAATTATTCCCACACTTCCTCTGATCTTTCCTTTTTACTCGTTTCTCTACTTCCACACTTCTTCACCTCCGCTCACTGGGCCGCTCTTCCTTACCCTCTACGTTACTTCCTTTACTCTTTCCTTCCTCCTCTCTCTCTCTCCCTCACTACGTTCCTTCCTTGGTTTATTTAAAGTTTGTTCCCTCTTCATGGACGAGGATGAACAGGTAGGACATCTCGGCCTTCAGACTACAGCCATGCGCAGGAGGGATGAATACTGAGAGACACCCGTCGTCCACGACTCCGTGTGTGTGTGTGTGTGTGTGTGTACCTGCGGGTTGTCCATGTACCACACCAGGCTCCCCTCCATGGTGTCCAGGATGAAGTAGCGGCGCAGGAACTTGCCGCTGTTCTCATTTTCCTCGATGTCCAGGAAGCCACAGATGCGGTTCTGCCGATCCACGTAAGGCATCGCTGGGTCTGAGCATCACACTGAACACACACACACACACACACACACACACACAATTAAGAACAAGGGAAGTACTGAAAAATCATGACATTTCAACAACAACCTCTCTCTCTGTGTGTGTGTGTGTGTGTGAGAACACAACAGCCTCCTCACATCAGGAACACACTCTGCATTTACACTCGCTCTCCATTACAATGCCAGGAACCAGAACCACACATGTGGGAGCGGAGCCACCCTCCCGTTCATACAGCACACACACACACAACACTCCATTCACAATTCATGTCCTGTCTCCTCGGGTTAGAGGAACACTGGGCCTGTGCAGTCTCCTCCTCCTAAAGCGAGGTTTGTTCCACAGACACACCGGAGTGCCCCGCCCCCTCAACACACACACACACTAAACACATCTACAGTCTGAATAATGACCGGGGACCCGAACCCATGTCCACTGTCTCCTTCTGTCCCCTTGTGTTCTAGTCATGTCCAGTCTGTGCGCTGCACCCCACCCCCAGGTGGCGCTATCGCTCTACAGGATTCACCTTCCTCTGAACAGGTTATTACATTAGTGTGACTGACAGGTTGTGGAGCTGCGAGTGTGTCGGGTTACACGTGTGATCTCTCTCACTCTCCTCCACCCTGACACTGTGGGACACGCCAGCAGGGGAAAACCATCAACCTCAGGATACAAACTATACACCATAAACCACCATCATCATCATCACACTAATCTGTCTGCCTCTCACCTTCTCTGCTGCTCGAGCGCATTGTGAAGTTTGCAGTGTGTGTGTGTGTGTGTGTGTGAGCGTGCAGAAGGAAGCGAGAGAGTAGTGTGGGTTGGAGCACAGGTGGACCGAGTTTGCTCTGTGTGTGTGTGTGTGTGTGTGTGTGTGTGCTGCACTGCAGAGAGACGAGTATGCACTGCACTCACACCGTCTCAGTCTGGGGCTGGAAAGTACCGAACTACGTGTTCTCCTGTTACAGTACTCGGGTACATGCGTCACTATAATAACACATACAGTCAGGTTCAGAAGTATTGGGACAGCGAGACAGCGTTGGGGTGTGTGTGTGTTTTTCACCGCAGCGGATCTGAAATTAAGTGACGAGTACGTGAGTGAAGTGGTGGATGGAGTCTTGTTGGCGTGGTGGGGAGACCATGCCAGGGAGACAAATCCCCCCCCCTCCCCAACCAGCCCCAAATCATGCCCCATTTTTTTTAACAGTCAGATGCTACACTGTAATACCAAATACCAAACTTCCTTTTTGTCGTGGTTGACTAGTTCTTGTTGCTAAGATGCCGCTCTGATCATCTCCTCGTAATCAATTCGCTATAAGCAGCAAACATATTTAATTCTAGATAACACTGTGTTGTTCATGTTATACGTAAGTCGTTTAAACCTGTTATTTTATTTGTGCAAGTTGTTAGAAAATAAAAAATTTCGTAAATTTTGTAAACAGCCATATAATATAAGTGCTGCCCTCTTAAATAAAGGGGCGTGTCCTCGCCACATCAGCATGACTCTGCAGAGGGACATCGCCAGCCGAAAAAGTCTGATGCGACACAGGAAATAAAAAAACAAAGATTTTAGCATGTGCACGCGTAACCTCCATCTGTCCTCCTGTTTGAAAAGTTTTCCAGGTGAAACACGGCAGGTATTCACAGTATAGAAATAAAAAAGACGTAAGTGTATCACTGTCCAAACACTTATGGCCTCTTAAGGTGTCTAAGTGAGCCCTGCTACCGGATGACGCATTTTGCTTTGTTGGTGAGAAACCTGAGCGCGCCGGATGAGGCGTCAGGTGGAGGACGAGGTGGAGAGCTGCTAGCGGCGGTTCTGTGGGTTAGCTGTGTAAAGAGCAAAGGTGTGAATGATAGAGGTGTGTTTATTCTATCTTTCCACACTGCCAACACACACACACACACACACACACACACGGAGCAAACATGACACGTCTTATCTTCACACCATCACGCGCTTGATTCGTTTTCATTTTCTTTTTTCCGGACACCATCGGACACAGGAACGCGAGATGGAACGCTGATAATTCAAAAGAAAAGATAAACAGCATGGACTCAGACGCCGACTCCAACGACAATAAGGACGAAGACGAAAATCATGAGATGTTCATTTATCGACATTGCACTCATCGCCAGTCCTGACAGCTGATTGGTCAGGAGGAGTCCGCGGTGCCGTGTGCAGACGGCGCTCTGAGAGACGCTGATGGAGAGGAATGAGCTCTGCGCCTCTCCTAAAGACATTACCGTCACGGCTGAAACCTGAGAGCGGACCTGTAGGACGTCTTAAACACATTTCTCAGAGCTTAATGCACATCACACGGATGCGGCGGGCGGCGTTCAGACGCGCACGCCACGGGAAACCGTCTGGAACCTGGACGTGGGGCGTTGCGCTCGGAGAAGACCTTCCTGGTGTAGGTTCACTCGAGGGAAGGATGATGAACAAGTCCCCTGATGAACGATATTACCCATAATGCCGTGCTGACACTGATGCCCGAGCTGGCGACAGTGATGATGATGAGGCGGCGCTTTAGTCTTCCTGTCTCTCTCTCTCTCTCCACCTCGTTTAAACATACGAAATGT
>JAQMYI010000029.1:189463-200189 GCA_030014275.1 Clariallabes melas | reverse complement strand
AATAAAATATTGACATTTGCCATCTCCACATCATTGCATTCAGTTTTTATTCACAATTTGTTAAGTGTCCCAACTTTATTGGAATCCGGTTTGTATTTTATATTGAGTTATTTTGACTTTTCATTTTGACTTGTAGTTAATTTGTGTGTTATCTTGTATTTTATGTAGAGCTGATTCATTTCTCATGCAACAAAATCCTTATTTCCACATTATATCCCCATTGTGCAGTTATGTTAGAAGAAATGTTGTTTTAAAGTGTTTAATAGATTAATTGGTTAATTTGTCTGGAGTTACGCGTGTTCACCACCAGGGGATATTATCCTGTGAGTAATTCATTGACAATGTTTATTGTAATTGTTAATTTAAAAAAGAAATTCTACTATACGATCACTAAACTAAAAGATTTCATCTAATAAAGAATTTATTAAATAAGAATACTGTTTTGAATAAAAAGCAGAGCTGATGAGACACGCTGTAAAGCTGATTCATTTCTCATGCAGCAAAATCCTTATTTCCACATTATATCCTTATTATGCAGTAAAGAGTCCACCCAGGCAAGACCGTCACACTGACACATCTTATTCTAATTCCTGAAATATGTTCCTTGAGCCTCTACAATTACAAGAGGTGCTCAAAGTGTTGGTCATTAGCTTTCAGCCATTTATTAGAAATGCTACGTTGGTAACCTTGGTCAAAGTGTCCATTGAGATTGCTGCACATACATTTTATTTTTTTCCCCCTAAGGGAAAGTGTAAAGTGCGTTTTTTTGCGATATTTGACATCCTTTAGAGTCCCCCTAGATAAAAGGCTGCAGGTGAGACATCGTTCTAACCTTTTGTCCTCTTACGAAGTGTGAACACAGATAAGCATTTTTATAATATACTCACTCGAAAACTGTGCTGGAAACTCACAGACCGATGCTCACCTGTCCCAGGTAAATTTTTGGCATGACACAAATTCTCCCACAACCTCAACCCCGTGTTTTTCTCTGTCCAGGTCCAATGCACCAAGGACACAGCCCTCCCAGGTTTCGTTCACTCTGACGGCGGGATACCACGGAGCCTGGATGCAGAAGCAACGGAAGACACAAGCCAGGCCCCGGGTGAGGACCTCTCCCCCTCCGCCGCTTTCCGTCTTCGTGATCTCGACCCGGAACCGCTTCGTTTTCCTTGGCGAGTCAGTGATCATCGGAGACTAAAGATAAGGTGCGCACTGGCTGTTTACCTGCTATTCTTGATGTCGCTGCACAGGTGCCCGCGGCCCTAAAAGAGAACATCGGAGATGTGGTCCTCTATGGTGGCACGAACAATGCCAGCAGCAGTCCTCTCGGACAACATTTCTAGGACACTACTGACCATCTGACTGGCAGTATTTATTGTGGCCATTATTGCAGCCATATTATAACCACACTTACAGTATACAAGTGCACAGCTTGTCCTATCGAAATCGTGTCTGTTCCCCGAATAGTTAAACCAAAGAATAAATTCGCTAAAGGCTCTCAAAATAACCTAATAACCATAAAACCAGAAAAAGGCCAAATATAACCAAACTCTACCTTTAAAATTTGTGCTTCTCAACATTAGATCCATTGCGCCTAAAGCACTTAATGTCATACTCGCGGTCTCAAGAGAGCAACCCGTAACCTCGAGCAAAGGTGAAAAAAAATAATAAATTAAATTTTTTTAGAATAGCATAAAGACAATCTGTCAAGCTCTATCTCTATGTAGATAAATAATATAGTATTTGTTTAAAATAAATCAATTTTAAGATAATTCCATTTTGCGGGAGTCCTGCGATTAATGTTATTCTCCCGCAACCCGCACATACATGAGGACCTTCCCGCCCGCACCCGCATTCACCCATCAAATTTTGTGCAGGTCTCTACTTTGGACTTCCAACTTTGATCTTTCGATTAATCAGGTGATCAGAGTTCAGTCCCAACTCTGTGCAATACAATTAAGAGTAAAATAGAGTGAACCACAGCGCCCTCTGCTGCTGGTGATCGTCATACCTTCTTGCGGGAATTCATCTCTAGTTAACTGTGGTTAAACTGGTATCTGGTGTCAGATAGTTCATAACTTAGTTCCCTGAGTTCAGCAGTCATCTGAGGTCATCTGAGGTCATTAGCTACCTTTAGCTACCTAGCTTAGATAAGCAGCTGCTAGTTATTAGCATAGCTTGCACACATCTGCCTCTGTGAAACCCTGCTATGTTTGTTAGCCTCATCTGCAGCAGAGGGCGCTGTAGTTTTCTACAGCTTTACAAAATTTCAAATAATTATACATCATTTGTGTATAAATGTGTCTGACATTGCATTGGTTAAACGAAAAGGGGCGGAGCCTGTGAAGGAGAATCTGGATGTTCGGCATTACGTATATATTATTTAACCCAGTGATGTCAGTGTTAATAAATGAATGTAACGCTGCTTCTGTTCTGATTATTTACACATCATGGATGACTCGGATCCTTAGATGATGATTTTGTTGCACTTCTGTTAATCTCAGGAATTCCCATGGACTCGCTGAAGCTCGCTCTGGGCGCTGAGGTTTTCCGTGACTGCTATGAAGAGGACGGTCACGTGCTCCGTGTTGTGGGCGGAGCCCTACATGACTTCCTGAATAGCTTCAACGTCCTCCTGAAGCAGAGCTCCCCGCCCACAGCCGACGCCCAGCGGCACGTGGCCCAGGCCTCTGTGCTGTGCTTGGACAAAGACCCCGGTCTCGTGACGGTCTACTACTTCAACCCTCACTCCACCACCGAGCTCTTCTTCCCAGGTATCGTCCAGGCAGCGGCTCACTTCCTGTACGGCATCCACGTGGACGTCCAGATGGACTCGGAGCTAAAAGAGGGTGGAGCTCTCCATGACAAACATCAGCCCCACCTTCTGTACTCCATCGTGGTGAGAGATGCCCGGAGCCTAACTCCCAGCCCCATGAGGACACACTCGTCTGGTCACATCTCACTGTCGCTGCTCTACTCCACCTTCCCCTTCCACATCCTGTTAGACCAGGACATGGCGGTGCTGCAGATGGGGGATGGGCTGAGGAGGCGATTAGGGCGTGGCAGGGAGGGGCAGAGGAGGCCAGCGTTTGAGGAGCACTTTGTCATTGTGGTGCCTGAGATACAGGCAGACTTCCAGAGAATCCTCACCATGCTGAACACACAGTTCATCCTGCGGGTACAGAAGCACGGAGCGAGCACCGCCGCCGGATACGGGAAGGTAACACCCCTTACTTCCTGTCATTCTCAGCAGCAGTACACTGGTTTAGATGAGGGTATTACGTACACAGCCCAGAGCATTACACAATGGAAGCTTCACTTTATCCACAGCGTCAGCATCAGCACCGTAACACACTCTACAGCATCTTCATGTGCTGTGTGATGGGATGGGCTGATGTCAGGTGCTACAAGATGTTCCTCTGTTCCTTAAAGGTCAGAGGATTTACAGGAAGGAAACAGTAAAATCCTGAAAAGAAATTCATCATGTCTGGGTTTTTGTTTTGCAAATCAACAGGATTGATCAGTAATGAGTTTGTGGGTATGACGGTTCTATCAGGACGTCTGTGTGGACAGAACTGACCCTGAGTCAGGATGAGAAGGAACCAGCCTCAAAGTGATTTTCTCTTCAGAACTAAATGTCAGGGCTTGTAGACAGATTCACCTCTCACAGCATCAGATAATGAGATTTAACCTATTTATAGCTAAAGGCCAGGACACACTCAGGATTCTCATTACACCTGAAAGTAAATATCTAAAATTGGGATTTATATTCCTGAACGTTTCCCTTTCCTCTGTAGCTTTTACCTGAGACCTCTTACTGTGTTTATCAGCCGTGTCTCGTCTCCTTCAGGACACGTTCTCTCCCAGCCTTCGTCCCGCGTCCCCCTCGGCTTTCTCTACAGGGACACCTAATAATAATATTCCGGCTGCGCCATCTGGATATTTATTCTTATCCTTGGCGAACATTCTTGGTTTATAGAGTGACAGGAATAAGAAAAGAAAGATAAAATCTTCCTGAAGTGCTCAGCTGTCATGGGGGATTGTTGGAGCACTTTACGCTCGGTATTTATAGAGTGTCCATTCATCTTCTACACTTAGGGAACGTCATGTCAGTTTATACAGAAGATCTTTTTGTAACGTCACTCAGCCTTATGGACTGATCTATAGCGCTGTCTCAGGTTTACACACAACATTTCACATCAGCCACGTTCACACGGACACGGTTTCTGCAATCGGACTAAAATCGTCCTGATTAGAGATTCTAATGTGACTGTTTATATGGAGGCGGATCTGATAAGGTGTGTGTAAAGAGTTCACGCTCGAACATGAGCGAAGCGGCTCTGCCTAAAGCACTGTGATGTCTTTAATCTGCTGCAAATATAACAGAAGAAGAAGAAGAAGGAGTATTTGTCTTTGATGTTACATTAGGCTTTGTATAGTTTCAGATAAGCCCCGCCCACTGTGTTGTGATTGGTTAGAAGACTCCAGTCTGATCTGTGATTGGTCAGTGGTGTTACTGCAGGAGGGTGTTTGTTCTCACTGAGTTACTGATCAGAAACGGATCAGAGACATTTACCTCCTGGAAACTGGCCACGCCCCCTAGTGTTACCCCCACGTGGGGCAAAAACACACACGGGAAGATTATATTCATTCCAACAAGAGAGAAAAGATCAAATCACATGTTTACACGGATAATAATATATATTCACCTATTGGATATTTTCACCTATTTACTAATCTGTCCAATATTCACCTATTGGACAGATTAGTAAAAGTTTACACCCCCCTCTCATGCAGATCGGGCCGGATCGAGTCAGACTGCTTCCATCGAGGTGGTCACATGATGCACTTTTATTCAGACTGTCTTTGATTGTCATTATTAGTGGAATATTAGAGAATTAAAGCTTCGCTAACGACTACATTCTGTTTTATATTCTAGTGTTTTTAAGCCCCTGCTAATCCACTAATCTCAAACTGTCTTGCTAATCCTTGCTACACACAGACCTGCCAGAAGTAAACACACCCCATAGCTCACTCACTCATCGTCAATACCGCTTTATCCTGAGTATACAGTAGGGTCACAGGGGGCGGAGCCTATCCCAAGAGGCGGGGTACACTCTGGATGGGGTGCCAATCTATCACAGGCCACACACATACACACACTCACACACAACAGGCAACTTTATGCACACAGAGGGAGGAATCGAACCTGACTGGGGATCGAACCTGGACCATGGAGGTGCAAGGCTACACCACCGTGCCGCCACACCCCATAGCTTTATGAAAAACATGAGAATTTATACTTTAGAGGAATAGAGCGTTGTTCTTCTCTATAGATCTCAGAACAGCATGAAGACGTCTTTCAGGAGGTCCAGGGGTCAAGCTTGAGCTTCTTTAAACTGGACTATAGATCTTTAACAGTAGAAAGGAGGATTTCAGGATTCCTAGCTGCCTGTCTCTGGGACAGTCTGCACTCAGACTGAACAACATTCCAATGTCTGTAGAGATCAGACACTTCTTTAGAATGATCACTTCCAGCCACACGCTTAAGACTCTAAAAAACTCATACTAGTAATCAAAATGATGGCAAGAGATTATGGGATACACATTTTATCATGAAACTGGGGGGGTGTATTTACTTCTTCCATTTTTTTTGTATCTGCCCAATATAACCCAAATGTGTCAGTAAAACTCAGACAGCAGCCGTGATGATGAGGCTAAGAGAGGATCCATCCATCTAGGAACCTCTGTAGTCCAACTAGGGACTGTGGAGGCCAGTGGAGGCCAGTGTATTTATTCCTGTTTGTACAACCGTGGTAGAACCTCCACGCACACACACACACACACACATTCACACAGTGGTGACCTCCAGTCAACACACACACACACATTCACACAGTGGTAGAAGCTCCAGTCAACACACACACACACATTCACACACTACGGGCAATTCTGAAATGCCAATTAGCCTAATCTGCATGTTTTTGGACTGTGAGAGAAAACCGGAGAACCCACCAAACTCCTTACACACAGACCCGACGCGAGACTCGAACCCACGCCCTGGAGGTAAAAAGCCAAAAACAAAAAAACGAAATCACAAGACATTCCTAATACTTCATAGTTTATTTATTTATTTTAAAAAAATATATACTTTTTTATTGTATTTTAACTAAATGAATATTAAGATGACTAGATATTTTTTAAAAATATATTTATATATTTAAATTGAGATGTTTGAATAGTCACTCCCATCTACTACAGATCAAAGTTAAAGTTTAGACTTTAATTCCATACTTTTATATGATATTTATGTTTCATACATGTGCAGTGTGAAGCTCTCACACACACACACACACACACACACACACACACACACACACACACACACACACACACCACCCAAGCAGCTGTGCTTCTGGTCATTGCTGTAAATGTCTGAACTTATTCTTATAGGATTAAAGCTAATCTAACCTCTGTGTGTGTATCTATAACCCAGCACATGGACCTGAAGGGTCAGATGATCTTCATGTCTGAGTTGAATGCCGTGCTGTTCCTGGGCTCTCCCTGTGTGGACCGTCTGGAAGAGCTGACAGGGCGTGGCCTGTACCTGTCCGACATCCCGATCCACAACGCCCTGCGTGACGTGGTGCTGGTGGGCGAGCAAGCAAAGGCACAAGACGGCCTGAAGAAACGTCTGGGGAAGGCCAAAGCGGCTCTGGAACAGGCTCACCAGGCCCTGGAGGAGGAGAAGCGCAAAACCGTGGAGCTGCTCTTCACCATCTTCCCTGGGAACGTGGCTCAGCGGCTGTGGCAGGGCCTCCCGGTGCAGGCCAAGAAGTTTGATCATGTCACGGTGCTGTTCTCCGACATCGTGGGCTTCACTGCTATCTGCTCCCGCTGCACGCCCATGCAGGTGGTGGACATGCTGAGCGCTCTGTACACACGCTTCGACCGGCACTGCGGAGAACTCGATGTCTACAAGGTGAGATCTTCAGGAGACAGGGATCCTCAAGGGTTCTTTGGATAGTTATATGTTCTAATCTGAATAAATATATAAGCATGTCATCATGTGTACATTAAATATACACCTCCGTTTAGAGAAACTCTGTGGATCGATCCAGCATTTACTGCTAATTATGGAGAAGCCTTTATTCTGGCTAAAACTAACCCCAGTAAGAAACACTAAAGAGTTCGAGATGTTAAAGCCAAAGAAAAGATCTCAGACTTCATTTACTTTGAAGGCTTTAATTCACCCTGATGGATTCTCAAGCTGTGTTTAGGATCACAACCAGAAACACGGCAGCAGTGGAAAACTTTCACTCAACTCTTATTAACCGGCAAAATAGTAGTTTAAAAATAGTTCCTAATGGAGATGTGGCTGCAGGAGAACTGGCTCTGAGGCACATTTGATGAAATGCTTTTTTATAATTCATGTGCTCACGGGAACACAATCACGGCTCGAAATTAATTCCTGCTTCAGAGAACATTCCCAAACGTTACAGAGAAATGAAATGTGATTGGATTTTTTGGGGGAATTAGTTGTGGTGTGGTGAGCCGTGAGTGTGGTGATTAGTGTGTGTTTTGTCAGAACGAGCTGGGATTAGTGTGTGTGTGTGTGTGTGTGGCAGGTGGAGACGATCGGAGATGCGTACTGCGTCGCTGGAGGTCTACATAAGGACAGTCCGACCCACGCTCTACAGATCGCTCTGATGGCCCTGAAGATGATGGAGCTCTCTGATGAGGTCACGACCCCAGTGGGCGAGGTCATCAGGGTCAGTGCTCACCTCATACCTGCATCAGACAGTGCGTGTGTGTGTGTGTGTGTGTGTGTGTGATTATAGGTCTTTAATCTGTTGTTATTGCGATGTTCATAAACATGAATCAGGTTATTATTTAACAGATGTAGAAGGTGATGAGTGATTTATTACTTTGTTTCTGTTCCTCAGATGCGTATCGGTCTTCACTCGGGCTCGGTCCTGGCGGGCGTGGTCGGGGTGAAGATGCCTCGATACTGTCTTTTCGGTAACAACGTGACTTTAGCCAACAAGTTCGAATCCTGCAGCTTGCCGAGGAAAATCAACATCAGTCCCACGACCTACAGGTACAGGAACGGGAAACATCTGGGAACTTCTCACTGAGAGAGAGAGAGAGAGAGACGCTGACAAATGATGTGTTAAAGAGCTTAAAATGAACCTCAGTAAGTCAGTAAAAATCTTGGCGCCCTGAGGCACAATGCAGGATCTACACCAGTCTTTAAACCAAGATTAGATTGTTATTGTGTAAGTAAGATCTGGGTCTAACTTAATGAAATAACAAAAGAAATAAAACACTGGTGTGTGTGTGTGTGTGTGTGTGTGTGAGATATCATTATCGTTTTCAGGTCAGTTTCATTTGCAAAACAATTTTATTGATGTGAATCATCACAGAAATATCGAAATGATAGATTTTACATTTAAACCGTAGCAGTAGTGAGACACTCCCTGAGACACCGTGGGACATGATGAAGAACCTTCCTGAAGGAGACTAGACCCGGACTTTACCTTCCTCATCTTATTTCTCCTGTGTATTTCAGCGCTGTAATTGTTTGCCCTGTTTATTGCGTCTCATCTTGTTCCAGGTTGCTGAAAGACCGTCCCGAGTTCACGTTCATCCCGCGTTCCAGAGACCAACTTCCACCCAACTTCCCTTCTGACATCCCGGGGATCTGTTACTTCCTGGAGGCGTCCGGCGGCAGGACGAGCGACTCGGCTGTCAGTCACGTCGGTGCACAGTGAGGTCCGGGGACACGCCCGCAGTAGCACGTCATCCAGCAAGAGGACTGATTTAACGCTATGGAGAGATCAGTGTGAGATCAGTGTGAGATCAGTGTGAGATCAGTGTGAGATCAGTGTGAGATCAGTGTGAGATCAGTGTGAGATCAGTGCTTACAGAGTCACAGCAGATTAGACCAGACATTAATTACACTTACTGATCTGATCAGAGATAACGAGATGATGTGCAGCGTTCATCAGAGCACTTACTGTACACATTCACCTAGTATTTATTCACACACACACACACACACACACACACACACCGAGAGTCATGGACACACCGCAGCTCTGACTTCACACCAGACGCATCATTTACTCTCATTCTGAAACGCCTCCAGTGTGTCCAAGTGTATCGTGTGACGTCACACACATCTAAGCTATTTTTATTTACACTCACAACTGCTCAGTTCTGCACACACACACACACACACACACACACACGCCTATCACTCGTAGTCATTTGCATTATGGGTAAGCTGGGCTGTTTATATCGGCAGCAGTTTGTTTGTTATTGTGTGTCACTGAGCGTTACTTATCTGAGACGGACTTTCTGTCCTGTAGACCTGTAGAGTCTCTAAATGTCTTCACCACTTAAAAATAACCTGAAGATCAGAGTTCAGATTTTACGTACTTTAAACGTAAGTGATGATCATGTGATCATGTGTATTAATTTGCATCTAAACTTGATTTTTTAATCTCTCTTACACACACACACACTAAAATAAATCAAGTTCACGACACCACACAGGTAAATGTTTATTATAGAATTTAATATGAAACAGTGACCATGTCGATCCACTGGAAGTGGGCGGGGCTTGGTGATGTTTAGTGATGTAACAGGAGTGCAGGAGTGAATCAGAGGCTACTTAAATAATAATAATAATAATAATAATAATAATAATAATCATGTTTATTTAAGTGTGAAGTCTTTTTGTATTGTAATAGACTGTAACTGAAATAATAAACACATCGACACCACAGTTGTCTTTCTCTGATTTTATGTGAAGTGTGTTTTATCAGTGTGTTTTTACTACATTCTAAGAGTGGGGTGTGTGTTTTTAATCTCATGCTTATTACTGTAAATAGATTTTGTAATAGCGTGTGGGTGTAAATGTAAACAAATACAAGTGTTTAAGAACGTGCAGGTAAAGAGCAGGAAGAGGATAATCACTCAGGTCACTATACACACCTGGGAATAAAGTGTGTTACTGAATGCACTACAGCAACCGCGGCACACGATGTGACGTCTCATCAGCAGAACGTCTCACTGGATCTCACAGGGAGATGAGACTCAGAAGGTCTGGAGCTGAGATGAAGGTCTACCAGAGCATGGAGAGAGAGAGAGAGAGGATCTGCTGATGATCCAGAAGATACGATCTGGTGGGTGAAGCATGGTGGAGGTAGCGTCACGGCTCGAACTCGTACAGATGCTTCTGGAACATTCTCAATGATCTTCACTGATGATGGAGCAGCAGAGTAAACTCAGACTCTACAGAAACATTCTGTCTGAGAATGTTCAGAGAAAGAAATCCGATCTACCTGGGAGGAGCTTCATCATGAACCAAGATGGATACAGAGATAGACGGAGAGATAGATAGATAAATACTTTACTGGTTCTGAAGGAAATTTCAAACATGCAGAAGACTGCACTCAATGAACAAACTCCAGTCACTGAACATACAGTACAGTACTCCTTGAACATACTGTACTTATTACACAAACTCCAGTCACTGAACATAAACCAAACAAACCATTGGTAACACAATACGCCTGCATGGACTGAAGTCCTTCAGCACAGCAAGGCTTCCCCTCCTCAAGAAGACACATGTACAGACCCGTCTGAGGTTCACCAATGAACAGAGAAAGATTGGGATAAACTGCTGTGGTCAGATGAGACCAAAATTGAGCTCTTT